>WHUX01000245.1:0-71067 GCA_015179025.1 Terfezia claveryi | reverse complement strand
TTTTGTGGCGTCCTGACGCCCTGCAGGGGCATCAGGACGCTCCTTCTTTTTCCTCTACGCTCTTGGCCCCAGTATGCCCTGTAGGTACGGGTCCGATTCCTTGCCTTCCAGGGCACCCTGTGCATACGTTTCTGACCTCTTGCCTTCCAGTGACCCTATGAATACCTCTTTGAAATCTTGTCCCTAGCATCTTGCACGATCTTTCCCATCTCTTTGAGTTGTTTTCTGCCACCTCGCGTCCTCTCATGACCAAAGCTCTATAATACTATACAACTTCCATACGTGAAATAGCTTCAATGGGACCCTTGCAGTCTGCACTTCTAATAATTGCATTATAATCTCTCCATGCTTGTAATCTAAATACAGGTATCATCTCATTCGTAGTATAGCTCATTCCACGTATTGAAATCAATCCTATTGTTCACCAGCCACGTATTCCCTTCCTTTAACCTAATCAGATGCGCCATTCCTTCAATGTCCGCAATGCGCAATATATTCATTCCTTCCCATCCTCTCGCGCTTCTATCTGAACCATTCCTTCATCCCCTACCTGGCCTTCTTGAACCTCATACTCAAAGTAATGATACAAGAGCCACTTCATGGACCCTGTCAATATCATCCTGCATACTGAAGAGCCCTTCCAGTTTTCCCACAATTTTTCCATCCAGGTCCCCACTTGAATACTCTGACCGTCCTCTTCGCCATACTCATACCCAATCTGCCCTAGGCTTACCCTGTTTGCGAAACGCTTTTTCCCCCGTCCACCGCACATTATGCGTCTGCCTACCTTCCCCTAGAATTCTGGCACACCCACCGACAGCTCGCATAATAGTGCGTTGGAAAATGTGCGACCCCTTCTAGATTAAGGAGCCTGGTGTGTTCAACCTCAGGTATTCGGTAAAGGCTCTGAAAGCTTCCCAATACCCAACCTTGCCGCAAGTGTCTGCATAGGAGTTCCTTCCGGACCATCAGAAGCCTGTTTACCTCGTAAGATTGGACCCTGACGTGTCCCTGCCTGTATCGTCGTCTTCTGAAGGTCCTCCGCACGCGGTCTCCAGATGACATCAAGAATTTCCCTACTGAACTGATACTCTTGACTCATTCCTCCATGTTCAGTTCCCTCATTCGCAATGCATGTTCAACCGTAATGGTATCCAGTATTTGCTCGGCTGCATTTACACGGTTAGATCTTCGATAAGCATCTTTCAGAGGCTTGTGAAGCGCTTCTGTAACCTCAGTGGAGTACTGAGGGAGACTCCCGAAATCTTTGATTTGCGTGGTATAGTGGGATAGTAGATGCAGCTTAGGAAAATTGAAATCGGCCTACACAGGAGTCCTGAATCACCTGTTGTCTCTCCTGTCGTTCTTGCGTTGCCATTTTCTTTCTCTTTGTTGCGCTGAAATCGAAATATTCATCCAGTTTTGCTTGACGTGCCTCCAGTTGATCAACTGCTAGCTCTCTTGAAGCCTCCTTTGCGTTCTCATGATCCTTTTTTGTAGCCCGAAACTCACTGAAGACATGTAAGTTATCATGGAATTTCTGGAGGTATAGATCCATATAACCTATTGTCTGGGGTGTGTGACTCCGGTACTGCGCCATAAGGCAGAAATCTGTGATGTATGCACACATCGGATCCTCGCTTGCTATCTGCTTTGGCGCCTGCTGAGAGACTTGGGTGTCTGTTATTGGATCATCCAGCGCTGCTGTGAAGCAAGCCAAGATCACATGATTAATTCCCCGCATTTCCGTACCACTCCACATCGTAATTTGCCGATATCTCTTCTGGGGCAGTCGATACCCTGGATATGGTGGGATCTGTTCCCAGATCCTATCGAATACCTCCAAGCGCTGGTGTTTGTTGAGAAACTGCTCTATCCAGCCCATGAGATGCTTGAGTATCCAAGAAGAATATTATGAAGTATATCGCCACGGACCATATGTGGTGGTTGGATACCCAGGACTCACAGCTGAACCCACAGGCGTTTTCAAAGGGCTTTATTCCTGCATCATCCAACCTAGCTATATGTTAGCCATGCTCTACTCTAATCATATCCATTATCCATAGCTACATACCTCTCTAGATCCCCTGCTCGATACAGCCTCTCATATTCCGCGTGATTGTGCATAGGCAGTGATTTCTTTCGTAGAATTCCAAGTTCCCGTGGACTTACAATACAACAGGGCAATGATTGGTTTTAATACCATGGATATTGACATTTTCCATATGGTCGGCAAGCCAGGCGGAGAGAATTGGTATGCACCTCCTAACCTTGCCATCTCCACACAGAATGTTCGACCACCTTCCTATGAAAGTTGTTAATACAGACCCTCATGGCTCCATCCAGGATCATGTACGTACTTTGAAAACTTTTGTGAGGGGCGACAGGATACGTGAAACAATCTGGTGTTGTACCCTCAGCGCATCACCTTCCTGGTCTTTGGTCGAGAAACCTGGAATCTTATTGTTCCGCTTGGGGCCGACTGGGAAAAGGCCCATCAGGATCCACGCTTGTCTTGATGGCTGATTACGAATTTCTGAGCGAATGTTGCCAATACTCATAAACAACGGCCATAATTTCTTGTCCCCAGAGAAATTCGTGAGGCATGTTTGATCGGACGTCAAAAGTACTGGCACCAGTGATGACCCAATTGGGAGGGTCTTCTACAGTCTTGTCAGTATCTGCACTGGTATTCGCTAGATAGGTTCTATACTTGTGTCCTCCACCACCAATCACCGGTATTCATTTCGGTATATACCCGGTTACCTTCCTCATCGAATTCGTGAATCGGCTCGAAAACCAGGTGTTTGCCATAGGCACGTTGCTGAAGTAGATATCGCACGGTATCCTCAAGGTCCCTATAATAGAATGCACAGCCCTTTTGGAGGTGAAAGTCGACTGTTCCTTTCTGCCACCCGGGTTGATCATCATCTCACGCATTTTATTTCTCCATGTATATCCTGACTGAAAATGGACTCCATTATCCCTGGAAAGACCGAGTGGTAGCAGATTTTCCTTGAAGAAATGATCAATATTTGTTAATGAGGTCTTGCTCTCATGGAAGAATCTCGCAAGCTTGTATTCGTACGCATTCTGGAAAGGCGATATTGGATTGAATTGAAGCCGCCGCAGATCGTTCAAAGGTATTGTCGCAATAATCTTTCCAGCTTCATACTCTGCTGGCAGACATTGTGTAGCTAGCATAGACTTCTCTCGGACCACTTGAACGGTACCATGGGGATCTAATACAGATTTCAAAAGTTAGAGAGGCCTGTTGTTCCGGAGATGTTTTATAGACTCATACCGTCTCCTACATGCACACTAGAAGTCCTAACTTCCAAATCCCCCGAAGACTGATCCAAGTATGTACTAAACGCCCCGGTTTCCCTATGTCCCTTTGCGGGTTTGGTCCGAACCTGTGGGGATTCCTGGGAAACAGAGCGTGTTCGTTTTTGCCTGCCTGGCATTCTCACGGATACTGAAGAGTTTGTAGAGGGATGTCGCTGTTCTTGCTGGTCGTCGCGAGGATTGTGACAATCAGCCGCTGAGGCCTCCGAATGTTTGGCTCGCAAATGTCTCCCATACTGTCCAGCTTTTTGAAATTCTAAGTCACAAAACCTACAACGCATTTTGGATGTCAGTTTCCCTACTCCCTCGACGTTTTAGGCCACTTACTGTTGGGTAAGTACGTATATCCATTATTTAGGCCCAGGGGGATTCATCGTGTCTATGTTGAGATGCCGATTCTACAGAGTCATGGCATCAGTGTCAGACTATCCCATCTCAAGTTAGGTGGACCTATCTTCGAGGGGCTTGTGCCAACCTGTCTATAGCTGTTGCCAACCAGACTAGCAGTTGCCGGAACGCACTGCCGCAATTAGCAATTAGCCCATGGAATCCTTGCCCAAACCCGATATAGTCGGATTGACACAAGCCTTTCGAGAGGCTTGTGCCAACCAGACTAAGACTAGTGCCAACAATGACATGTACTCGGACCCTGCGAGGGGTAGTGCAACCAGACTATCCCGGACCCCCAGAGCTAGTCTGGTTGGCACAACACGGGTCTGATCGAGACTACCAGAGCCTCACTTTGTACCAACCCAGTCTGGCAAGTAGAGCCAGGATAGGGTTAGACTAGTTGGCACGTGTAGGAGGCACTCGTGCCCAGACCCTCGCAAGTAGTCTCGAAGAGGGCCACCAGTACGTGCCAACCAGACTACCCCAGTACGAACAAAGATATTACCCGATAGAGATACCTATTTACACAAAGAAATAATTGACGTGCCAATCGTAGATCGCACAATACAGCCTTCTCTTTGTAGATGATACCTAGTTTTTCCACCAAAACATGTTCTTTGATCGAGACTAGGCAGCACCATCCCAATGCAATTGCCTGTCTGTACCTAGATCATATATGTCCGCAACCGAATAATAGCAAACAAAAAATCTGTGATAGTGATAGGTTGTTACACCCTCCATCATATTGTTATTTCATCACAAACAAAGAACCTAAAGTATTATAGGAGTACAGAATAGCCCCCTACTCCTCCCCTTCTCTAAACCACCCACAGCGTCGAGTTGGTACTTCATAACACACGATTGAGAGCTCTCGCCGAAGGTAAGACCAATACAAAATTGCTCGGAGAGGATCTCCGGAGGGCTAATTAATATGATAGATAGGAACAACAGCATAAATCGAGCAGTGTTAACGGTGATCATACTCGTTTAGGTATGGAACACTCGGAGTACGGTACTGGCTACTCTATAAGATATTAATTAGGATCCTCAGGAACTACAACATGCCACTGAAGAAACGGAAGTTGGGTAATGCGGGTACCACTAGTGACGGGGGTGGAGTGGATTCTGGCGATGATGACTACGGGACTCGACAATTTGCGGATAAACTAGGTTTTAATGACCCAGGTGTTCCCAAGACCCTCTACCAGGTATGGCGCTCATGCATGCAGCATGCGATGTCCGATTTTGGTATATTTGGGCCTGGTGAGTCCGGACGAATGAGATTTGCGGAGTTATGCGAATGGGGTGCTGCCCATCTGGCAATGGCTCCTAAGGGCCAAATAAATTACCATCAGCAGGACTATCGGAGTGCATTAAACCAGTTAATGCAAGATGTCCCAAGAAGGCAAGGAAATCAAGGCAAGTGATGTGGGAGTCTATTGCAGATGCGCGAGCTGCATATGACCAGGCTAATCCGGGGGTTGCCATTGAACCTCTTGGGAGATTACCAAATATGGGGCGACCTACTGCAGAGCCGCCTTACATGCCAATGAACTAAGGCTTACAGAAGGCGAGAACGGAGTCCGTCGCAGAGCGACTGAGGGCTGCCATGCGAGCACGCAGACCCCCACCTAGCCCAATACCAGCTAGCCCTCTCCCGCCACCAGCCCCACAAAGACCCCCTGTCCCCGCACCAGCCCCACAAATGCAGTGCTTAGCCCCCCCTGTGAGAGCTGCAAGACCCATGCCGGCCAGTAACACACCAGCGGCTCCTCCTAGGGTTCCGCTTACAGGGGCACCACCAGGGGTTGCTGGTGGGCCCTTGGCACCGTCTATGTGCTATCGACGACATCTGGCAGGCTGGGCACCATCCGTAGGAGGGCCTCCAAATACAGTGCGGGTACACATTATCACACCGGAAACGCATGGTCCAGACCCATCATATGGGGGCTGGATATTCAGTTCTTCAACTATCTCTTGTACGGTCGTTTTGGGTTTACATAGCATGGCGGCAATACTGGCAGCTGTTGCTCCATTCATACCCCCAGGACGGGTTATCCGACATATCTATGCTATGGACGTCGCTGGACGATTTGTCCATATTACCATGGATTATTTAGTCGGGAGCATGATAATGGCTCATCCAGGGCCCAATCTCATGGATTTTCAGGTTGAGTTGGACCCCATTGGCCAGGTAAATACCCCCAGCACTTACTCTGGTACCCCGGTTGTACATATGGCAGCCCCCACGAGTGCACCGGCCTCCAAACGTACCACTAAGCATGTTAAGCCTAAATCAACTAAGCGTGCAACAACAGCTACGGATGGTAACGGTCCACAGGCAACAAAAGGGAAATCAACACCAATTGGTAGGGCTATAGGGGTAACTAAGCCGACCAGGGTTCGAAGGATACCAAGGGGACAACGACTACCAAGGGGACAACGACTGCCAAGGGGACAAAGACTGATAAAGGTAAGCAAGCGGCTAAGGGTATCCCAACTGCCAAAGTTACCTCAGCCGGCAAGGGTCAACCTCTACCTCCCAAGGTTGTAATACCAAAACTCAGACGACGAGCACCTACAGACAGTCCGAGTGACCATGATGCACCTGGTAAGTTGCTTGCAAACTGAATTGGGACCAATGCTAACAAATGTTGATAGGCTCACAGATTGCACTGGATGCAGGAGCTCCACGCGGTAGAATGAGGGACCCGGCGGACCGTGCAATGATTCGGCCTATCGTGCCGGAATCTTGGCGAGTGGCGGGTTCTGGTGTTCCGCGCTCGGGACAGTCCACAAGGGGACCTTTTCTGACTGGGAGAAGACGCGTGAGGGCTGGTAAGTCCAGATTGAACCTACTTGAGGAATCACACTAACGGAGCAACTAGGCACTCGACGTGTGGAGGTGGAGGAGGTTGGTGAGCATGCGGGTGAAGAAAATCTGGGTGGCAAGGTTGCAGGTGCTGAAGATGAGGGTGATAATGTCGAGGATAGCAGGGATGAGGATAACGTGGATGAGAATGATGATAAGTGGGAGGGGGGTGTTGAGGATCTGGGTGATGATGATAATCGGGAAGAGCCTGTGGACGATCAGGTTGATGGTAATGAGGGTGATGATGACGATGATGATTTTGCGGGCGATGAGGATGTGGTTGTTGAGGATGAGGGTGGTGATGACGATGATGATTTTGCGGGGATGAGGATGTGGTTGTTGAGGATGAGGGTGATGATGACGGTGATGATTTTGCGGGCGATCAGGATGTGGTTGTTGAGGATGAGCGTGATGAGGAAGAGGGTGGTGACGACGTGGATAATCCCGATGAGATTGCGGGGATCCCTTATTTCCATTTTGAGAGCGAGAGCGAAGGGTCTGATGGATCGTGAAAAGGTGGCTAAGGCTGTGATGGAATTTGTGAGTTGCGGTTAGATCTCTTGTTTCATTTGTCATTAAGGTTGGAGTTATGATGGTTTAGATTAGCACGGTTTTGATATATGTTGCATGTGGGTGCAGAAGGAATGTAAGACATCAGCCTCTGTGAGTACGGATAGATTGGCTAGATGCGGTAATCAGATTGGAGTTGCTGTACCCACATGATACTACAGTGCGGAACATTGGTGACATAAAAGGTCTCTTTCTCGTCCCTACACGAAATCTAACAAGTCCTCCTGTCCTACCCTAAGTACAACTCTCCGTTAGTGGTACAAAATTTCCCTCTGTGTACACCAGGAAGACATATTCTGCTACCAAATCTCTCTTCTGGTGTACGACAAGAAGAAATTAATGCCTCGTGGAAAGAAGAGTAAGGGAAAAGAGAAGGCTGTGCCTAATCTCAAACGTCCTGCTTCAACACATGACCTGCGACAGGAGACAACCACAGCGGATGGAGATAGTACGGGTCCGGTTGCGTCCTCACAGTTCAGTGCAGTGATTAAGTTTTCTTCCGGAGCAGCAGCAGTCAATTCCTGTTCCGGGGAAATCCCCAACACAACAGGGTCTGTTAGAGAAACCGAGCCACCAGCAGAGGGACCAGCAATGACACCAGTGACCCCGCGGAAACGAGCAGGAAACTCACTAATGAGGATACGTATGGAACCTTGTGAATCTAGTGACCCTATGAAAAACAATCTCTGACGGTCTGCAATAGGATCCCAAAAATGTCGCACCACACCAGGAACACCTCAAATACTTCGCACACCAACTGTATTTACTTATCCCTTCGGAGTAATTGGAAACATTGCTGATTGGTATTAGGGCGCTCACAGGGCTCGATCTGGAGACACACCAGATGGATCCCCCCTCAGGAGTTTGTTTTCAAATTGGAATGGTGTTTCATCACCGACGGGACCCCTGGAATCCCCAATGTCTATGAGGCCTCCGATGGGGCAGGTTGATGGTACCCCTTCTAGGATCAGCACGGCGGAGGTTGCGAAAACCAAAAAGCGAACCCGGTCAATCACACAGTTCCCAGGAGTTCTACGAGACATGACAGAATCAGCAGGCAACAGGATAGAGTACATTACACTGTTTGAGGAGCCATTCCCAGATCCTCAGCGTACGGAAGACATCCTCGCCGAGGTGTGGTGAGAAGCGGAAAGACACCATCAGCACGATCATAGTCGTGACAACAAGATTGATGCATATGTAAGCAACAATATCGTATTTACGCCGATGTTTGTACTGACAGTATGCACAAAGCTCAGGAGTGTTCAATCGCGGACACGATCACACCTGGTATCAGAGGCAAAGAAGAACATTGCATTCTTGTATCAATTTGACCGGAATACGTCCAAGGAATACATCCAGAACCATGTCGGGCGGTTGTTAAAACGAGATCGGTTTACGTGTGCAGAGAGTCTTCGGAAAGTATATATTGTGATCTGCTAGGGCACATTAAAAGGCTGATATAGTGTAATCATCTAGAGTTGTGGGTATCGGTTTCGCGCCCAGGAAGGGGTTGACCTAATCTATCTTCAGTATTTCAATGGAAAAAAGAAACTCGGCAATATCGACTCAACATTCATTAAGCGCATTAGTGGTGCTTTCATCTGCTTTATCTTCACCGCCTTGTACCATGCACTCAGCGGCTGGGAGAGTGGGGAGTGTCAACTCGTGGCTGAGTTTAGCTATCTCAATTGCAGTGGTACGTGATGGTGCAGTGGATATTAGACTGATCGAGATTGCTGATGGGTGGCAGATGTCTATAAGAGGCTGCTTGAACAATGGCGGCTATACCCGACAAGCGTGCAAGACATGATTGTGAAGGTCACACAGTCTGAGATAGTGAGGAAGGGAGTACATAGCGGGAAGAAGGTGAGGTGGCAGCAGGATAAGCCGTATGAGGTGGACGCAGAGGAGGTTGCAGAGTTCTCGAGAAAACTCACAGCGGATCTGAGGAAGGCGGGTATTGACTTGTTCCAGGGAGGAAGAAAAGAGGATGACACTGGAAGTACGACCGAGGAGGACATTTGGGAGGGCAACGACCCAACACGTATTGAGGAGGAAGAGGAAGACAGTGTTGAAGGGAACAGTAATGCCAGGAATGATTACAGGGCAGAGGAGGAGGAGGATGCAGAGGATGCGGAGGAAGGGGAAGGTATGCCAAGTGGGCAGAAGGAATATAGGGGTACGGAGGAAGACGGGCCTGGGAAGAAGAAGATTAGGGGTGAATGTATACATAGTAGTGGGTGACAGTGAGTAATAGGGGGACGAGTAGGACAGGGAACAGGGTCGTAGACATTTATTTTATTTTGCTTTTTTGTTGTTGGCTTGGGGAGGGTTATATAGGGATTATAAGGGACTGCAGGGGTGGGAATATTTGTCAGCGGAGAGGTTTCAGGAGGAAATTTTCAGGGCAGGGTAGGATTTATTTTTTTCAGGGTGTGTGTTCTTTGGGCATTGTATGTTAGAATAGTATGATTTATATATGGGGCGGCATGAGGTTTATGGCGGATTATGGAGGTACGGAAATGGATACATTCTTTGCAGAAAAGGGGAACGGAATATAGATTACGAAGTGAGTATGGCATGGGACGTAAAAAGGTGCAGTGCGCGAGGATAGAATGCAAGGCAGAAATAAGAGTAGAAGAAAGGAGGGACCGCCGGAGGGCAATAGAGGGACATCCGAATGCCTTAGGCCTTGGGGCAGAGAAGGTAGATACTTGGCGTCCAGCGAGGGAAAATGAAAGTCCTGCAACCGGGGACAGAGAGGGTGGACATAGAACGCCTAGGAAGGGCAGATTAGACACATGGCATCCGGAGAGAAGGGTGGCAGACACCAGGCATTCGGACGGGCAGATATTAGACACCTGGCATCCTGAGGCAGGGAAGCAGAACACCTGGCATCCAGTGCAGAGAAGGCGTCAGGATAAAAGGACTCAGGGAGTACGGCGTCAGGAGAATAGAGGTCACGAGGGCAGGCTACCAGATTGTTAGTTTCCTATTGGGCGCCTATAGCGCCTGAGACATGTAAAGCAAACTAAATTTGTTCCTGATGACTAGTTGAGTTTCTTCTAGTTAATTTTTAAAGTCTTTATTATCTTTATTATTAGCCAGATTTACTTCATCCTATACTAGAGTTGTATGAATAGTTTTCAATAGTATCTATATTGCCAAATTAATAATATGACCTATATATTAAATATATGCATTATCTTGTTTAAATCCTAACAAATGACCTTCTCTTTCTAACCTTTAAAACATAATAGTATTAACAGATCCAGAGTTAGCTATAACAGTATGAATAGCTCCTGCTACATAAAAGTTTTGCAAACAAGTAATAAAAACCTGACCTAAAGCTTGTGCAGAATGACTTCCCTCCAAATATTCAAAACCTAATAATAATAACTAAAACTTCAAAATAACAGGTTCAATAAAATGTATAGTAATCTCTAAAAATAATATTTGAGTAGATAAACTCTATGTATCCAAAATAATACTAAGCCTACTTGCATAAATAACTATAAACTCTTATAGCATATTCTGAATGCAAAGTAATAGTTTAAAATATAAACTCATAATATTACAAGATATAGTACATCTAGATATTATAATTGCAATAGGATTGCAATATTGAAGTAACTCTTGAAAACTAGAATTTTGAACAACAGATAAAGAAGCATTAGTATTAATTAGAAAAGAAGATATATACTCGCATAACACCTTATTATCAAATTGGTTCACTTGTTTTCTTGTACTTGCTGTTTTCTCTTGTGCTAAAATATTGAATAGAGTCTACTCAGTTGTTATAGTACTTTAAGATTTTGCTAGCTATTCCAGTTATTGTATTTCTTCTTCTTGACTGGTTGAGAGCAAAAGATGTCACTATCAAAAATGTTGTAGCACTAAACTAGAAGTAGTAAATTTTGCTTCTATAGTCTACTCCCCTCTTATGTAATATATACAGTAGATAATATACTTACTTTCAATATATTCCTATATCTTTCGAATTAATATCTTTTGGGTATATACATAACTACTAAGATTCTATGATCAAATAGTTTTGCTAATAGTATATGAGTCTTACAGTATAGTATAGCACCCTACCAAAGCTATAATATATTTATCTAGTATATGAGCAGCCGATATAGAGATTTGGTTTATTATTGGTAATGAAGTTGACAATTTTAGCTGTAGAAGAGAAATATATAGAAAATAAGTAGAGAAGGTGGAGAATAAGAATAAGAAGGAAAAGGAATAGATATTTTTATTAAACTATATTTAGTACCAAATAATATTAAGATATGAGAGCATTGTGCTAACCAGCTAACTTATATATTGAGATACTGATTACAACTAATTATATATCATAATACTGGTTACAATACAAGTCGCAACCAATAAAAAAATATGTTTATAGCTACTGAAAAATTTTTGCCACTACTAACAAAAAGTCTTGAGACTGTCTCCAAACTTTTATTAAAGTATTACGAAACATTTCAAAATATTTATCAAAATGTCTCAAGATATCTCATCTTGTGCCTAGGCTTACACAAAAAAAAAAAGAGCAAAGATATAGACAAGGGCTCTTATTTACTAGTTTTCCTAGTATTATAAGAACAATAATGATACCTACTATACTGTAGGAGAGAAATATATGTACATATTGTCACAACAACTATAGTAGGCTTAGAGAAGTAGTATTAGGTTTCATACTATTATAAATTAGTTAGAAAAACTTGCATCCCTTTTCATGATCTAGCTAGTACTACCCATGAAGTACTAGGCAGTACCAACTAAACTAGCTAGTAAAGTACTAAACTTACTAGTCCTAATAATACTATGGATATATCCAACAACTAGCCTATATTATTGATTTCTATATTGTTACTGAAAGGAGTCTATATAAGCAGCCCAACAATAATAGCTACTATAAGTGTCACAATAGTGTGTACAGTTGTCCATGCTATTACCTGTGATGTAGGTGATAGATTATTACTATTATTGTCTTTATCATCACCTTCAATCACAGGTGATGGGTTATCATTATTGTTGCCTTCGGCATCACCTGCGATATAGGTAATGGGTTATTGTTATCATTACCTTGCTTGACTTATGAGATAGGAATCTTGGGAAGCTTATTTCCCCCATTACTCTAACAGAATTATGTATATATAGACCCTGTCCCTCGTACTGTCATTGGATCCCTATACAATGTCTTAAATACCTAATACAGGACCTTGCTTCTCCCAGTGCTTGTGCACCTTCTTTGTATACCTCCTTATCTCATGAACAGCTCTAGAGCATAGCTGCCTCCCTCTAACACATACGGCAACTACTTCCGTATATCAATTGTCCTTGCCTCTTGCCTCCTGCCCTTGCCTCATCTTAGCCTTCCGCTGGTCATATATATAGGGTTCCTACATATGTCTTGCCCTAACTTCTACCTTCTAAATATCGAGTCCTTAAAAACATCATCTATAACATTGGTGACAAGGGTTCGTGACAAGCTTACTTTCCCTATTTACATACGTAGTACTCCTATGTAAGTTTCACCTCATCCTTGTCCTCACCCTGGTGTACCCCTTAGTCACTTTATCCCCATAGCTGTTGTTATACTATGTTGGATTTTCTAGACTAACTGGGATATAATTATGTTAGGAGTAGCTCTTTCCTAACCTGCTATCAAGTTCCAGACCTGGAGGAACTCCCCTTTACCCTTAGGTTCGAATGAGTTGAACTCCTATTGTCGAGAAATTATTGACATTTTCAAGGCTATGGATACTATTGGGGCTGAACTAGGTAACAGCTTGGCTATGCCTGAATGAAAGCTGAGATCCACCAACAAAGAGATCATAGTCCTCCAGACCAATCTTGTCTATATAAACCTCACTCTAGCCAATGAACAGACTACAGTCCAAAACCTTAGCTATGTTCTAGAGAACCTAGCAATACTAATAGCAGCTAGTAGCAATAAGACTGAAAGCATCGAACTCTCTCCAAGTTCAATAGGGACTGTGTTTGCCTATGGGCCTAGAAAAATACTATTAACCTCAAGCTGAATGGGGATTCTGCTAGGTTCCCATTAGAACAACATTGACTAGCATATGTTTTTGCCTTGCAAAAGGGGAAAGCTTATGACTAGATCTAGCTATATATCCTTGAAACTAGGATCAAGCTTAATGACATCTCAGCCCTTTTCATAATCCTAGATATAGTGTTCGGGATCCCTATGCCATTGGAACTGCTAGTAGGGCCTCCTAAGCCCTCAGGCAGAAAAACACCGATTTGTCCACTTATGTAGTAGAATTTTTGAGACTGGTGGTAGAGGTCTGATGGACTAACTAGTCTAAACTGTAATAATTCCAGAAAAGACTAAATAACAAAATTCAGCAGGCTATAGTTAGTCTCCTAGAAGCTAAAACCCTTGATGAACTGATTGATCTAGCTTTCTAGTTGCAACAGCAGATGTCCTAGCTCTGTAACTGTCTCACGTTCAGGCCAGTACCCCATCTTCTACAACCCCAACCTCAGCAATACTATACCACTAAGACAGCTCAAGTGTCTACCCCCGCCAATAAACTAGCACATGTATCATTAGTGGCAGGAGGGCCCACTCCCATGAACCTATTATCAGGAAGGCCTTGACTAACCCAGGAGGAAAGGGACTGCTGCCACACTAATAGATTGTTAATTGCATGTGGAAAAGAGGACTACTTTATTAAAGCATAACCCCTTCGAAAAAACTACTTCCTAAATGCTCATGCCATCTTAAAAGTCAGGATCGAAGAAGTTAGGAAAGAGTCAGGAAAAGGGGAGTCCCTTATCTAGTTACTTACACTAGCGAGGGACCTGCCCTAGGTTATTTGTCTTTATTATCTTTTTTTCTTCGCTCTCTATCTATTAATGAGTCATTGTACCTATCACAATATTCTTCAATGATAGAACCCTCAACATATCAGCCCTCATAAACTGTGGAGCTTTAGGAATTGTCTTCATTAACTAGACCTTTGTCAGTAAAAACTCTATACCTATATCTAAGCTCAAGACCCTCTGCCTTCTCAATATCATAGATGGTCAACCTATCTCCTCTGGAGCTATTACAGAACTTGCATACCTCCCCAGTACACTTAGAAACTACAGTGAAAACCTCCTCATGTTCATCACTAAGCTAAAATACCCTATTGTTCTAGGCATTCTATGGCTCAGAATGCATGATGTCTTCATCAACTTTAGATCATATACTCTATAGTTTAATAGTCCCTACTACCAGAAACATTATGGAAGTTCAAGGATTGCTATTACTGGGCTATGTACACTGCTGCTCCCTATAAACTACCTAACCCAGGTAGTATATCAGACTGTCTATATCAATGCTGTAACTCCTGCTATCTCTCCTATCCTCCCTACCTTTCTAAAGCCCCTTGATATCAACTTCATTAGAGCAGGGGCCTTTGCTTACCTCACTAGGTAGTATAAGCTTAAAGTACATTCCCTTTCAATTTGCAAAATTAATCTGGAAATTAATAAGCTATGGTCAAAGAAAAAGTGGAAAGCTATAGTACAGGATAAGTACCATGAATTTATTGACCTGTTCTCATAAAAAGCTATGGAGAAGTTGGTACCATATCACCCATATAATTACACCATTCCCTTGGTAGAAGGAAAGGCCTCAACATATAGCCTGCTCTATAAAATATCTCAGCTGGAATTGGAGGCCCTAAAAAAGTACTTAGAGGAGAATCTCAATAAGAGCTTTATTAGACATAGCTCTTCCCCAGCTAGAGCCTCTATGCTATTTATCAACAAATCGAATGGATGCCTTCAGTTGTATGTGGATTATCATGGCTTAAATAAAATAATGGTGAAGAATAGGTATCCTTTGCCTCTTATTCAAGAGACTCTGGCAAGGTTATCTAAGGCAAAATAATTTACCAAACTAGATTTGAGAGGGGCTTACAACCTGGTATGGATAGCTGAGGGAGAGGAGTGGAAAACACCTTTCTGTAGTCAGTACAGGTATTTTAAATATAATGTTATACCCTTCGACATAACCAATGCCTTAGGCTCCTTCCAATACTTCATTAATAATACCTTACAAGACTTCCTAGCTGTGTTCTGTATAGCCTATCTTAATGATATCTTTATTTACTTAGACTCCCTGGCTGAATACAAAATTCATGTCTAGCAAGTCCTGGAGAAACTGGAGCAAGCCAGGTTATACCTCAAGCTAGAAAAATGTGAATTCAATATATAAGAGGTAAAGTATCTAGGCTTGATAATAATCAGTGAAGGTATCGGGATAGACCCTGCCAAAGTTGCTACAATCTAGGAGTAGGAAACCTCGGCCAACTTAAAGAATGTACAAGCCTTCCTAGAATTTGCCAACTTTTACCTAGTGTGCGCATCGGCCTGAGTCGAGGCGAGTTTGCCAACTATTTTTCCTACTCGACACCGACTCGCACTGATGGCAATCCATGAGAAGCCAACTCGCGCCGACTCGCCGGCTACTTGCGAGTACTCGCCAAGCCCCTTTGTCACGGGGAATAGGCTAGAAGCCTAGCTTCGCTGCCCATATATACATGAAATTCGTGCATTCGCGGCTTATATATATACATAGAATTCATGCATTCACGGCTTATATATATACATGGAAATCATGCATTCGTGGCTTATATATATACATAGAGTTCGTGCATTTGCGGCTAGTATATATCGAATCTATGTATATATAGAGGCCGCGAATGCCAGATTTATATATATATATAGAGGCCATGAATACACAATATAGAGGCCGTGCATGCATGAATTTCATGTATATATATAAGCCGCGAATGCACGAATTCCATGTATGTATATAAGCCGCCAATGTACAAATTCCATATATATATATAAGCCGCGAATGCATGATTTCTATGTATATATATAAGCTGTGAATGCACAAATTCCATGTATATATATATGCCGCAAATGCATGATTTCTATATATATATATAAGCTACGAATGCATAACTTCTATGTAAATGTATAAGCTGTGAAAGCATGATTTCCAGGTATATATGGGCGGTAAAGGTAGGCTTCCAGCCTATTCTGCATAACCAAAAGGCTTGGCGAGTACTCATCGGCTACTCGGCACTGGCCCGAGTTTTCCAGAGAATTGTCTAGCCAACTCGCCGAGTTGGAGGGTTGGGCAAAACTCAGCTGTCGGCGTGAGTCTTGGCGAGTCGGCACGGGGAAAACTCGCCTCGGTGCACACGCTACTTTTACCTCTAATTTAGCCTGGAATATGTAAGGATTATAGTACCTCTAATAGCTTTGACGAAGACAAAGGTGGAAGCTAGCTTATACCCGATGATGAAAAAGGCCTTCCAATGGAATCTGGCAGCCCAAGTAGCCTTTAAAAAGCTTAAAAAGGCCTTCTGTTCAGCATCTATTCTAGCCTATTTCAACCCTAACTATGAGTGTATTATCGAAATCGATATCTCAAACTATATCTCTGCAGGAATTCTGTCCCAGAACAATGATAATGGGATCCTTCACTCAGTAGCCTATTTCTTAAAAAAACACTTCCAAGTAGAGTGAAATTATGAGATCTATGATAAGGAATTAATGGCTATTGTATAAGTATTTGAGGAATAGAGGCCCTATTTGGAATTAGCAAAGAGTATTATCGAGGTCCTTTCTGACCACAAGAACCTGAAATACTTTACAACTACTAAGTTGTTAAACTACTGGCAGGCTAAGTAGTCAGAATTCCTATCTTGGTTCAACTTTAAAATAAGATACTACTCTAGTAAGGCTGGTAGCAAGCTGGATACATTAACTAGGAGATCAGGAGATCTATTAAAAGGAGGTGATGAAAGGCTGAAGTATCAGAATCAGGTGGTACTGAAACCTGAAAATCTTGACCTGGTCGCCAATACCCTTGCTGATGCTAATGCTTATGCCAATACTGAAGATGAAGCAGATCTCAGAGCAGATCTCCTTCTCCGGATACAACAGGCATATATGGAGGACCCCCTAGTCAAGAGTATAATTATCACAGTAGAATCTGGACAGTGCTGCTATACCAAGATATCGCTAGCCAAGTGTACAACCCAAGACAGCCTTCTTTACCACTAGGACTGCCTCTATATACCTGCAAACAATGAGCTATGCTTGCAAATGATTAAGGAACACCATAATATCCTTGCCGTAGATCACTTTAGGGTGGCTAAAATATTAGAATTGCTTTCTAAACAATATATGTGAATTAACTAATGAAAGGAGGTAGAGTAGTACATACGGAATTGCTATATCTGTAAGCATGCCAAACCCACCCACCTATTAAAGTGGATAAAATAGGTAGCGGGATAGCGTAAGAAGTAGCATGGTAACCAGCGGAGATTATGGAGGGATAGCAAGGATTATAGGAGAAGCGAGTACAATATATGGAGGAGTGCGAGTACAATGTGAGTTGCTTGATTAACTATCTAGAGGAGTGGGTAAACACCAGCCTTAAATACATGAATATACAGGGCAAACGAAACATATAATAGCCTAACTTAAATAGGAAGTAATGAAGAGATATCTATAAGTAGAAAGGTCATATGTATATAATATTCAGGTAAGACAGTGTAGGAAATAGTGAGCATAGATATATAGACATGTGAGTATGACAGTACAGAGTAAGCTGCATGCAAGACATGATATAGATACTCGTCATAGAACTAGATAGAAATAAATAGAAGAAGATATCATAATAGAGAAATATATAATGATATAGTAGTAAATATATATGTCAAAATAGGAAAGAATAATGATATGAGAGGGCACAGAATGTATGCCGCAACACTGCCATGCTCTTTATAGTACCCTAAAGCCCCTAGAAATCCTAGAATAACTATGGCAATACCTAACTATGGACTTCATTACCAGATTGCCAGAGGACTTGGGATTTAATACCATCTTGATGGTAGTAGATTGGTTGACCAAAATGAGGTATATGATACCCTGTCGAGACACCTGCTCAGCCCCCGAATTGGCATCCCTTTACCTGAATAATGTCCTCCATTACTATAGCCTCTCGGCATTGATTGTCTCAGACTGAGACCCTTAGTTCATTGCTGATTTCTGGAAAACATTCTGTAAGCTGCTAGGTATTGAAGTACACTTGTCCATAGTATACTACCTACAGACTGATAGTCAGTCAGAATGCATTAATGCCATCATGGAGCAATATCTGAAGGTGTACATCAATTACTAGTAGAATTACTAGGTTTTATTACTGGCCACCTATGAATTCTCTGCCAACAACTACTTCTCTGAGACCCTGAAGACCTCTCCATTCCTAGCAAATTATGGCTAGCACCCTCAGTTCGTAGACTCCCTGGCACCTCTACAGAAGGTCAAAGACAATACCCTAGTTAAGGAGTTCACTATTAAGATTGCTGAACTTTACCCTACCTTAAAGCTGGAGCTAGAATATGTATAAGCTAGACAAACCGAGTATGCCAATGGGTCGAGACTGCCAGCACCAAGGTATGAGCCCGTAGATAAAGTGGGGCTTTCTAGTTAGCACTTTCGGACTGAATAGCTATCCTATGAAGTTGACCACAAGTTCTTAGGCCTATTTGAGATGTTGGTAGCTGTAGGCACTCATGCCTACTGATTGAGATTTCCTAAAGACATTAAATGCCACCCAATTGTTTACATCTTGGAGATTGAACCAGCCACCAATGACTCCCTCTTGGGGTAAAAGCACCCTCCAACTCCTCCTGTAATGATTGCAGGTGAAGAAGAATAGAAAGTTGAGAAGGTACTAGATTCTAGAAATCACTATAGGCAGGTTCAGTATAAGGTCAAATGGTTAGGGTATGAAGAGACTACCTGGCAACTTACAGAAGACTTAGAGAATGTACAGAACTGGGTTACTCAGTTCTACCAGTGATACTTTAGAAAGCCTTGCCTAGCTGAATAATATTATGCCTTTGTATCCTTGTTGTTGTTTTGTATATTGATTTTACCAGTTGTCATGCCCAGGCCTCCTAGTTGCTGGAGCTCCAGCCTAAAGGGGAGATAGTGTCACAACTATATACTCAGTTGTCCTCGCCATTACCTACGATGTAGGTGATGAGTCATTACTATTGTTGTCTTTATTATTGCTTGTAATTGCAGGTGATGAGTTATCATTATTATTGCCCTCAGTATCACCTACAATGCAGGTAATGGGTTATTGTTATTGTTACCTTGCTTGGCTTCCATGATAGGGATTTTGGGAAGTTTATTTCCTCCATTACCTTGACAGAATTATATATATATAGACTCTGTCTCTCATACTGTTATTGGATCCCTATTTAATATCTTGTATACCTAATACTAGACCTTGGTTCTCCTAGTACTTATGCACCTCCCTTGTATACCTCCTTATCTTGTGAATAGCTCTGCAGTATAGCTGCCTCCCTCCAATATACATGGTAACCACTTCCCCATATCCTTTGTCCTTAGCTCTTGCCTCCTACCCTTGCTCTATTCTAGCCTTCCCCTGGTCATACATGTAGCATTCCTATATATGTCTTGCTCTAGCCTCTACCTTCTGAATATCTGACCCTCTATGACATCATCTGTAACATCTGTGACAGGTGTCCATGACAAGCTTACTTTCCTTAGTCATATCCGTAGCACTCCTATGGGTATCTCACCTTATCCCTATCCTTACTCTAGCATACCCCTTAGTTGCCTTGTCTCCAGAGCCATTGTTACAATTGAAGACAAATATATCTATATTATATAGTATATATATGAAACAAAATTACAGAACAGGGTCCATATAAGTGTAGTTTAAGGCTCAGTGCTAATAGTTTACTAGATTTATATATATGAAGTTTATGTTAGAAATATATAGTACCTTTAGTCTCAACCAGACTACGAAGTGACTTAGTATTTAACTGCTTTGATAGGTTAGCATTCTCTATTAAACTGAGATTAGTATAGTCAGAGAATGAGATTGCCTCCTATAAACTCTGTGTTAGCCTACAAATATATATAATAATATTCAATTTTATCTAAATCAAAATATCATATATTAAAGCAAAATATAGACAATACTATTATCTATTAATGAACTACCAAAACCCTTTTTTAAACTGCTCCTTTGTATTCCTACTATTCTTACACAATCATAAAACTTTTATGAGGTAGTATACAGTAACAATAATTTTCATTTTAGATAGCCATTGAGAGCAGTATTCCAACATCTCCAATAAAGCCTAAAGTAGCAAAACTAAAGGCTTTTTCTAAAGATATCTAGTAATTATAAGTGACAAGTTAGAGGTATTAGTGATGAACCTTCAACCAGCTTGTCTTGTTTTTTTTCTCCATACCTCTATCTACAACAATTAGAATTGAAAAATATTTGCTCCTGTTAGTAGTATTTCCTATAAAGATTCTTATGTAGGAACCATATCCTCTTTAAAAAGATATTGACACTTCAATAACCAATACTAGTAAAGTTAACTATATGGATAATAGTGAGACTTACAGTAAACCTAATGAGGGAGATAAAGATGATTTAAAGCTGATTGAGAGAATGCCTCTAACTGTATTTAACTTATGGAATATTCTACTCTGCCTCTAATACTACTGACCCATCTCCGTTATTCCCATATTCTCAGTAAATGTCAGTGATAAAGTATAAAATTTATACTGAGATAGTAGAAGGAATCATAATATCTACCTTATATAAAGTATATCTCACAACTATCTCGAAAACTTTCTCATATGTGCCTAAAATTAGGATTATATAATTCTTTTAAAATCATAAAAATGTTTTGAATTAGAAAATACTCCCTAAATAGCCTAGCTTTTCTGTTAGTATTAGATAAGCCCTTAACTAGCATATACCTCTATCTCTTCCTAAGAAGTTAGAAGACAATTCCATCATTATTCCTGATATTAGAATTATATATATTGAAATATAGCTTGGTCTTATTCCAAGGAGTAGATAGAGCTTCTTATATAGAGATTCTTATGTAGGAACAATATCTAATAATATTAATATAGTAGAGAATATTACTATACCTTTGTTATATTTTTAACTTGTTTTTATTATATTTCCAACCAGTTTTGAATAACAGCATGGGAGTTTCCCATTTACAATTTTCCTATCTGTATTTAGTAGGTTGATCTACTACATTAACTTGCCTTAAAAAAATACTTATTAGTTAGTTTATTAGTATTTTACTTATGAATAAATCTCAATAGAATGTAATAATACTAGTGATTGAAATAGGAAGCTAGAAACAGTCCCAGATTAAGTAAGAATATAGAATTACACTTGAGGGAGCCAATGATATATATTATAGTGTAAAAGAGCTATAGAATAAATAATAGTAACTTAGTATAAATCTTTTTTAGTTTTTCTTATTTTCCATTAGTAATAGAAATTCCAAACCAAACTAAGATTAGCTTTAAACTTCATGTGATAAGTATAGCTAGTAGTCCTGAATGGCTTTATTTATGGTAGCAGTCCCTATTTTTCTTACTCCTCGAGCTCTTAACTATGATAGTAGGTAGTGTAGTGACCTCTCCTTTGCTATTACTAATATTTAGTATAGCCTTAGTAGGTAATCTCAATTCTATCCCAATATCCCTTTTTTTATCCGCCTAGATCCTATAGTATTACTCCTTATTATCTAGTATGTCCTTAAATATATACTCTACCTGATAGCTAAACCTTTCTCTTTTAAATTTCCTATTCTACTTAGCCTATACTCTGAAGTATCATTAGTTATTGGCCTACTGTTCCACCTGCTTGCAGTGTTTGTAGATCTAATTATTTGTACAACTTCTTCTCTTTAAGGCTTTGAAGTCTATTTTTAATTCTCATGAAGTTATATATTTACCACTTTGGGTATACTACTAGGCTTTGATATATATGATTGTCACAACCGTCCTTTCCTAGCCAGGTTTGAGAGTCGGACGGGATTCCGTCCGACTCTCATTATTGTTGATTGATATCGTTGTTATCTTTGTTCCCGAGATAAGTAGTCTCGGGAACCTTATTCCTTCCGGTGGCCTTGGCCAGGAAGGAAGCCTGTATATATAGCTTGCTCTCTCCGCCCTCTCATTGGATCCCCATCCAACGTCTTGTATACCTAATACAGGACCTTGCCTCTCCGCGAAGGTGTACCTCCCTTGTACACCCCCTCGTCTTGCCTTATCCCGTGAATAACTCTGCAGCACAGCTGCCCCCCTCCGACACACGTGGCAACTGCCTCCGTGTGTCTCGTGCTCCTTGCCCTCTGCCCCTCTTACCCTTGCCCCTAGCCTTTCCCCTGATCACACACGTAGCGTTCCTACGTGTGAATTACCTCGTTCCTGTCCTCGCCCCGGCGTACCCCTTGGTCGCCTTGCCCCCAGAGCCGTCGTTACACTACGTTGGATCGCTCTGACCAACTGGTACAATGTCCGAACCAACCCCGTTACCCACCGACAGGTTACAAGCATGGAGGGAAACCCCAATACCCTCAGACCCTGCCCAGCTGTTGGAATACCGCCGAATGGCCATCGATATCTTTACTGCCACCTATAAGATTGGCGAAAAACAAGGAGCGGAGCTCCAGAACACTGAGCGAAGGCTGAAAGAAGCCGAAGATGAAATCCTTCTTCTCTGAGAGGACCTTGCAGACGACCGAGTAACTATTCGCAATCTCAACCGTGCCCTTGCCGCCGCAAACGCACAGGCACCGGCGACTGCCATGCCCGCCAAAACCCAAGACCTCCCCACCCCACCCAAATTTAATGGTGAACGGGCCCGCCTCAAGGCCTGGAAAAACTCGATCAATATTAAGCTCAATGGAGATGCTGCTAAATTTCCAACCACCCAGCACAAACTCGCCTACGTTTACGGCCTGCTGGAGGGGAAGGCTCTGGACCAAGTCCAGCCCTATGTTTTGGGAACAGGGATTAATCTAGCAGACATTTCCGCCTTATTCATTATCCTTGACCGAGCGTTTGGGGATCCGGATCCAGAAGGAACGGCCACAAGAGCCCTTCGAGCCCTTCGACAAAAGAACACCGATCTCGCCACCTATGTGGCTGAATTCTCTAGGTTGGCTGCTGAAGTCGACTGGAGTAACAAAATAAAATTGGATTAATTCCAGGAAGGCCTAAGCGTGGAGCTAAGGCAGGCACTCATCAATTTCCCAGATTTCCACACCCTCGAAGAGTTTATTGATCAGGCTAGCCGATTGGAGCAAAAGATGCCCAGGTTTAGAATAGCCTGAAGGCCTCCCCCACCGCAGCCCCCCGCTCGACTTTCTCACCTGCTCGCACTCAGCCACAGACCCCTATTACTAACAACCCAGCCCACCCTTCCCTCGTAGCCGGTGGACCAGCGCCTATGGATCTATCGGCAGGCAGGCCTCGCCTGACCCAAGAAGAGAGGGAACGCCGCCAGAATAATGGGCTATGCATAGCCTGTAGGAAGGCCGACTACTTCATTGCGGCCTGTCCCCTTCGAAAAAACCGCTCCCTAGCCGTCCACGCCATCTCAGACACCCCAGCCTGGATTGTGGAGGTGGATGAGTTGGGAAAAGCCCTGTCCCTTGCCTAGTTACTGACACTAGCAAGGGACCTGTATCAGGTCATCTGTCCTTGTCCACTTTTTCTGTTCCTTCTTTGTCTATGTCTGTTGACGAGGCTCGCCTTTTTGGTGAGCATTTTGAGGTACCTATCATGATATCTTTCAATGGTAAAACACTCGTCACTTCTGCCCTTGTAGACTGTGGAGCCTCAGGAATTGCCTTCATCGACCAGACCTTTGTCAGTAAGCATGCCATACCCACCTATAAGCTCAAGACCCCCGCCTCCTTGATGTCATTGACGGCCGACCTATCTCTTCTGGAGCCATTACCGACCTCGCCTGTACTCCTGACCAGATTGGGGACCACTCCGAAAGCCTCCCTATGTTCGTTACAAAGCTCAAGTATCCAATTGTCCTCGGAATCCCATGGCTTAGAATGCACGATGTATCGGTCAGCTTTGGCTCTTATACCCTGCAGTTTAACAGCCCTTACTGCAAAAGCCACTGTGGAAACCCAAAGGCCACCGTTACTGGGCTGTGTGCGTTGCCGCCTCCAATAATTCACCCAACCTAGGTGGTACACTATCCTGCACACATTAATGTTCCCTCTGTCCCCATCGCCCCCAAAACCCCTAAACGTTAGCTTTGTCGGAGCAGGGGCTTTCGCTTACCTTACTAGGAGGCACAAGCTGAAGGCACACGCTCTCTCCATACATGAGGTAAACCTAGAGATCAACAAGACGAGATCCAAGGAGGAGTGGAAATCCATGGTTCCAGATGAATATATGAATTCATTGACCTGTTCTCGGAAAAAGCTGCGGAAAAGCTTGCCCCCCACCGACCATACAATCACACAATCCCGCTGGTAGAAGGTAAGACCCCCCTTATGGACCTCTCTACGGGATGTCTCGAGTGGAACTGGAAGCTCTGAAAAAGTACTTGGAGGAAAACCTCAACAAGAGCTTCATTCACCACAGCTCCTCTCCAGCGGGTGCCCCAGTGCTATTCGTGAAGAAGTCAGATGGCTCCCTTCGGTTATGTGTTGATTATCGTGGCCTGAACGAGATAACGGTCAAAAATAGGTATCCCTTACCCCTGATTCAGGAGACATTAGCCAGGCTTTCCAAAGCAAAGTGGTTCACCAAATTGGATCTGAGGGGGCTTACAACCTGGTACGGATCGCCGAGGGAGAGGAGTGGAAAACTGCCTTCCGGACACGATATGGCCATTTCGAGTACAATGTAATGCCCTTCAGCCTAACTAATGCCCCAGCCTCCTTCCAGCACTTTATTAATGACACTCTACGAGACTTCCTGGATGTGTTCTGCACGGCTTACCTAGACGATATCCTAATCTATTTGGATACCCTGGCGAGCACAAAATCCACGTCCGACAAGTCCTGGAAAAGCTGGAACAAGCAGGGTTGTACTTAAAGCCCGAAAAATGCGAATTCCACGTCCAAGAGGTGAAGTACCTGGGCTTGATAATAACCACGGAAGGTATTAGGATGGACCCCGCCAAAGTTGCTGCAATCCAAGAGTGGGAAACCCCAGCCAATTTGAAGAATGTGCAGGCCTTTCTAGGATTTGCCAACTTCTACCGCCGATTTATCCTGGGATACTCAAGAATCGTGGCACCCCTGACGGCCTTGACGAAAACGAAGGTAGAAGCTGGCTCACACCTGACAAAAAGGGCCTTCCACTGGAATCCAGAAGCCCAATCCGCCTTCCAGAACCTCAAGGAAGCCTTCTGCTCAGCCCCAATCCTGGCCCATTTTGACCCTGATAGCGAGTGCATCATGGAAACGGACGCCTCCGACTATGTCTCCGCCGGAATCCTGTCCCAGTATGTTGATGGAGTCCTCCACCCAGTGGCCTATTTCTCCAAAAAGCACTCCCCGGCGGAGTGTAATTACGAAATCTATGATAAGGAGTTAATGGCCATTGTGCGAGCATTCGAGGAATGGAGACCACACCTGGAATCGGCAAAGGGGGTTATCGAGATCCTCTCTGACCATAAGAACCTAGAGTACTTCACAACCACCAAATTGCTAAATCGCCGACAGGCTAGGTGGTCGGAATTCCTCTCTCGGTTTAACTTCAAGATAAGGTATCGGCCTGGAAAGGCTGGAGGTAAGCCGAATGTACTGACCAGGAGATCAGGAGATCTCCCTAAAGGGGGGGATGAAAGGCTGAAGTACCAGAATCAGGTGGTACTGAAACCTAAAATCTCGACCTAGCGGCCAATACCCTTGCGGATACGGATGCTGAAGCTGAAGCAGATCCCCTCCTGCGTATACGACAGGCATATGCGGAGGACGACCTGGTTAAGAATATAATTGCCGTGGTGGAATCTGGACAGCGCCGTCACGTCAAGATCTCCCTGGCTGAATGCACTGTTCAGGATGGCCTTCTATACCACCTGGATCGACTATACGTACCAGAAGGGGACTTGTGCCTCAGCCTGATCAGGGAACACCATGACACTTTAGCCACTGGCCACCCTGGAGTAGCTAAAACCCTAGAGCTGCTAACTAGGCAATACACCTGGATCGATCAGCGGAAAGATGTGGAACGGTACATACGGAATTGCCATGTCTGCAAGCGTGCCAAACCCACCCGCCACGCTCCTTATGGTACCCTAAAGCCCCTGGAAGTCCCAGAACAACCTTGGCAACACCTGACTATGGACTTCGTCACCGGATTGCCAGAAGACTCAGGATTCAATGCCATCTTAATGGTAGTGGATCGGTTGACAAAAATGAGGCATGTGATACCCTGTCGAGACACCTGCTCAGCCCCTGAATTGGCATCCCTTTACCTGAATAATATCTTCCATTACCATGGCCTCCCGGCGTCGGTTGTCTCAGACCGCGGCCCTCAGTTCGTCGCCGACTTCTGGAGAACCTTCTGTGAGCTGCTGGGTATTGAAGTACACCTGTCTACGGCATACCACCCTCAGACTGATGGCCAGTCAGAACGCATAAACGCCATCATGGAGCAGTACCTGAGGGCGTACATCAATTATTAGCAGAATAACTGGGTTTCGTTGCTGGCGACCTGCGAGTTCTCTGCCAACAACCACTTCTCCGAGACCCTGAAGACCTCCCTATTCCTGGCCAATTATGGCTGGCACCCTCGGTTCGTAGACTCCCTGGCACCTCTGCGCAAGGCCAGGGAGAATGCCCCAGCCAAGGACTTCACAACAGAGATCACAAAACTCCATGCTACCTTGAAGGCTGAGTTGGCCTACGCCCAAGCCAGGCAAGCGGAGTATGCCAATGGGTCCCGGTTGCCAGCTCCTAAATACCACCCAGGGGACCAAGTATGGCTATCCAGCAGACACTTCCGAACAGAACGGCCCTCCCGCAAACTGGACCATAAGTTCTTAGGCCCCTTCGAGGTGCTAGGCGCTGTAGGCACTCATGCCTATCGATTGAGGTTTCCCAAGGACATCAAACGCCACCTGGTCGTTCATGTCTCGGAGATCGAGCCAGCCGCGGACGATCCTCTTCCAGGTCAAAGGCATCCGCCACCTCCAACCGTAGTGATTGCAGGAGAAGAGGAGTGGGAGGTTGAGGAGGTACTGGACTCCAGGAAGCGCTATAGACGAGTTCAGTACAAGGTCAAATGGTTAGGGGACAAGGAGACCACCTGGCAACCAGCAGAGGATCTGGAAAACGCCCCTAACCTGGTCACCCTATTCCACCAGCGTTACCTTCTCAAGCCTCGCCCCGCTGAATGATATTTTTGTCTTGTCTTCGTTGATTTGGAGTTGGAATTATGATTGTTGTTTCTGTTGTTGTCAGGTTGTTCGGAGTTGGGGTTTTTGTCCTTACCTTGTTGTTGTTGTTTCCTGTGTTGATTTTGCCGGTTATCGTGCCCAGGCCTCCTAGTCACTGGAGCTCCGAGCCTAAAGGGGGGATAGTGTCACAACCGTCCTTTCCTAGCCAGGTTTGATAGTCGGACGGGATTCCGTCCGACTCTCATTATTGTTGATTGATATCGTTGTTATCTCTGTTCTCGAGATAAGGGGTCTCGGGAACCTTATTCCTTCCGGTGGCCTTGGCCAGGAAGAAGCCTGTATATATAGCTTGCTCTCTCCGCCCTCTCGTTGGATCCCTATCCAATGTCTTGTATACCTAATACAGGACCTTGCCTCTCCGCGAAGGTGTACCTCCCTTGTACACCCCCTCGTCTTGCCTTGTCCCGTGAATAACTCTGCAGCACAGCTGCCCCTCTCCGACACACGCGGCAACTGCCTCCGCGTATGTCGTGCTCCTTGCCCTCTGCCCCTCTTGCCCTTGCCCCTAGCCTTTCCCCTGATCACACACGTAGCATTCCTACGTGTGTGTTACCTCGTTCCTGTCCTCGCCCCGGCGTACCCCTTGGTCGCCTTGCCCCCAGAGCCGTCGTTACAATGATAGGCATTCTTGAGACTCTCGGTTTAATAGCTTCAGGCTCCTCACCTCTATCATTTTTATAAGTAATGGCTATAATTCCCTTAAATAGAACTACAGTTGTCTTGTCTAGCTTGACTTCCAATAAGTTGTCTGCCTCACTTTTATTGAATAGAAAGCTATATACCTTAGCACCTATGATATGATATTTCCTGAATGTAGGAGGTCTAGTCTATACAATAACTATTGTCCTATCCTAATTTACCTTCAGTTAGGCAACAACTATTCCACCAAAATTCTCTTTGTCTAATATGTTCTTGATAGGAACCTCTACATCCAGACAAAAGGTATATTTTTTATCTAGGTCCAATTTTAGTAGGTCATTATTCTTATATGTAGTCAGATCAATAATATCTATAGGGACAGATGTGCTATTATCAGAAGATTTGTTCTTAGTTTTACCAAGTTCAGAGACAGTACTTGAGGAGTGGGACTTATACTATTGTGATTTTTACTTGATTCTTAACATCTTTACTATCTTTCCCCAACGTTGCCTTTCTATATTATTATCACTTGTATTGTTATCACTATAGTATCTGAATGTCATATTCAGATAAGTAGCTATCACATGACTACATTCACTCTCCAAAACAACTACAATAAATTCAATAAAGTGTTCCAAAAATGGTACTTTCTAAAAGTAGTATAAGACTGAAAACTAGAAAGGTGAAGGGTGTAGAAAATTCAACCAAGTTATTTTGAGAAGACCTAATTTTGGAACCTCCTAAAATTTAGTTGGTTACCCTGAGGTCCCTTTCCTTCTCTAGTTAGTTAGCTAAAGCTTCTCTTGATTTTTGGTTAAAAAAAATGCTTAGTATACTAATTTGGGTAGAGGTACTTATGGCTTTAAAAATACAGCTAAAATAACTAACAGTACCTACATAGATACCTGAATTCTGATAATGATTTTTGATATAAAGCTTATATATATAAGTTAAAACAAATTCTATAGATCAATGAAAATATCGAAACCTACAATATAATAGTAAAAAATATATATAATATAGCTAGCACATATATAAAACTTTCAGACCTCATTATCAGTGAGATACATATCAATCCAATGATCAAGAGATAATTGGAATTCTACTTAAAAGGGACAATAGTATTTATTATAGTAGAGGTTGTTAAATCCCAATCAGGTTTATATATAAAGTCTGAAATTATTAGACCTTAGCACTTAGCAACCACTCTTATTGGCCAATTCAATGGTGGCATGATTTCAAGTTCAAGTTCGTCGAACCAGACAAAATTGTCTGGTTTCTTGGTTTCTGGCCTAGGAACCTAGTTCATCGCATATACATACTGCTCATATACAATGCACAACACAAAGTACAAACCAATGCACAACACAACTAGCAGTAATATAGCAAATATATTAACTGGGAATACCCCCTAACTATAGAGGAGAGAGGAGGTTGAGCAACTTATTGGCTAGATAGAAGAGAATCAGGACCTATTGCGAGGAAAGCAGGTTGTATGACACAAGGAGGTAAAGGATCAGGTATTTGCTGATGAAGAGTATATTACAGTGAAAAGGATCTTAGAGAAAATGGGCAATATAAAGAAGGCTTGGAAGGATATGAAAGCTATGCAAGCCCGTTTAAGATGGGAAATCAAATCAGAGAAGAATGAGGAGTCTATCAATGAGATATTGGACCAGAGATGCCCTTACTTCTGGCATTTGGAGGAGATATGGGGATCCGGTCCCAATGTATCTGTTGTTCTGCAGACGGAATCAATAGCACCTGAATTACCCCCTAAGCCTGCAATAATAATACTTATGGAGGAAATATCACAAAGACCTATGGAGGTAGCTTCATGAATGCCTTTCGAAGAAGCATCAGAAATACCCTCGAGGCAAACATCTGAAATACCCTCAAGGTAAGCCTCACAAATACCCTCAAGGCAAGCCTTACAAATACCCTCAAGACAAGCCTCCCAAATAAGTACTCTAGCTCAAAATACAACTTCAAGTCGAGTGGCAACTCCAGTGGCTTCTAAGCTGCCAAAACGATCATATAAACGTAATCTCAGTACCGTGATAAAGCAAGCATTCGAAGACTAGTAAGTGGCACAACAAGACCTTAGTTTGAAAAGACTCAAGGCTAAAAAAGAGGTTAAATTGGAGGTTACACAGGCTGAAAAGGAGGTGAAAGTGAAGGTTGCACAGGTTGAAAAAGAGGCAAAAGTGGAGATTGTACGAATATAGGCAGATGTGCAGATAAAACAAATAAAGATATTTGCATGTTTAACTAAAGATATACTGAATACAACTCGAGGCGGTTCTAGCAGTAGAGGTGGCTCTGGGAGTAGCAATTAGCTCAGGAGGTTTACAAGATTGCAAAGCTTAGTTCGACGTGTAATTCCTGCTTGTTTGGCTTCTGCATTTGACTCTTCCCTATTATTATTGCCTGCATTATTTATTGCTTCTTGATAATCGATTTCGGCCTGTAACTAAGTCTCATCATCTCGCATGTCCTTCAGAGTATTATGAAGAACAATACAGGCCATTATCTAATTGTGTACTTGTCTATGCCCTGCTGCTTTATCAGTACTAATGTATACTAGTATCTTATATAGAGTAGGCTATTGTGCTTTAAGCATACCAAATACATACTCTATTTTGACTATTGAGATTGAGAGCTGATAATTGAATGTAGCACTAGGAGGCTGCCTTGCCGTTGGCTCCTTATATAGTGTTATGACATGTCTTACAAGTGCATAAGCCTTATCCACCAGAATATACTCTTTAGGATGGAAATAGTATCCTATAGATCAATAGAAAAGTGTTGATTTCCATACTGTAGAGTCATAGGCACTTGTTATATGTCCTATAGACACCTAAATAAATCGACCCTCTCAATTGCATATTACTTGTAAATTGAAGCCATAGTTCTTCTTCCAAGAGAAATATACTTCTGGATCAATGGTAGGCTTATTTCGAAGAACTATGTTTGAGCCATCCAAAAAGCTAATACAATACTAGAAAATGTTATGCCAACTCTCCATTGAATACTCAATAGGATATTAAGGCCAAAGGACATATTCAGATAGCAACCTCTGAAGCAGTTCAATTGTATGCCAAGTATATTTCCATACTATGCCATATCTAATATTATGTGCAATCTGAGTCCTTTTCCCAGTACCTCCCCTAACTATAAGCATATAGACTGCTACTGCAATCTGTTGATATATTGATGTCAGACTGCATCCATATTCCACAGCTCTATGGTCCCAAGAACCCCCTATACTAGCTTGCGTCAATATCTTAATAAGTTGCCACAAAGATACATGATGCATTCGAAACAATGCAAGGAAAGCAATTTTAGAGTATTCATAGATATAAGCATCTAGAATATTAATATTATACCTACCAGGACTGGTATCATGGGAAATATACTAGTGTGTAACAATGATATCTCATACTTCTAGAAGATCTTGAATATGCTCTGTATTAGATTCTTCCTCTATTTCATCTTCTACTTTATCTAATGTAAAAAAATACGAGCATGCTGCAATCTCAAGTACGGCGTCAATATCGTATAGAAGTTGCGCTCTTTCTGATATTTGCGGCATGTCTGTAATATTGATGGTAGTTGGTGTATGTCATTTTGGTCCATAGCAACAAACCTGGTTTATGAATATGAGGTAATCAAAATCCTCAGTCTATTTTAGTTTGCTTTTGGCTTGCATTAAAAATCTGGTGCATGAACCAAGTTTGGATTTGACAAACCCTAGTACAAAGGAGCTATAGAATAAATGACTAACTTATGGGAAATTTTTTTTTGTTTTTCTTATTTTCTATTTGGTAATGAAAGTAAGATTAGCTGTAAACTCTATATAATAACTGTATCTTGTAGCCCTAAATAGGTTTATTTATGGCCGCCTGTTCTCTTGCTTTAAAAGAGCTCAGCTATACTAGTAGTCAGTATATCTTTATTACTACTGATATAAATACTGAAGCTAGTAGGTAAGGACTTTTCTATATCAGTATCTCCTTCTTTATCCTTTTAGATGTTATAGTATTGTCCCTTAAACTCCAATATCCAGTGAAATAAGCTTGTTGCCACCTTGCCAAACTTTTCTCTTTTAAATTCTCTATTTTACTTTACTTAGACTTTCCAATATCATTGCTTATTAGCCTACTATTCTGCCTGCCTATAGTGTTTATAGATCCACTTATCTATACAAACTTCTCTTTTTAAGGCTTTGAAGTTCATCCTTAATTCTTATAAGGTTATATATTTGCTACTTTGTATATGTTACTAAGCTTTGATGTATATGATGGATATTCTTGAGACTCCTAATTTAATAGCTTTAGGGCTCTAACCTCCATCATCTTTATAAGTAATAACTATAATTCTCTTGAAGATAACTATAGTTGTTTTTGGTAGCTTGATTAAAAATAAGTCATCTGTCTTACTTTTGTTGAACAGAAAGCCATGTGCTTTAGTACCTATAAAATGATATTTCCTGAATGCAAGAAGTTTAGTCTACACAATAACTATTGTTCCACTCTAAGTCACCTTCTACTAAGCAACAACTATCCTACTAAAATCCTCCTTTTCTATCATGTTCTTAATAAAATCTTCCACATTTAGACAAAAAGTATATTCCTTATCTAAGTCTAATTTTAGAAGGTCATTGTCTTTAAGTATAGTTAGATTAATAATATCTATAGGTACTGAGGAGGTATTTAGAGATCTGCAGTTATTAGAACATTTTTTCTTGGTTTTGTAAAGTTTAGATGCAGCACTAGCAAAGTGGGAACAAGCTTGTCATGATTTTTTCTTCATATTTGATATATTACACTCTATCTCTCTCTAGAGTTGCCTTTTTATATTGCTATTATTATTGCATCTAGAGGTCATATTGAAAAGAGTAGCTATTACATGGCCATGTCTACTCTCTTAAACAACCACAATGAATATAATAAAGTGACTCAAAAACTACTCAGTCTAAAAGTAGTACAAGAACCAAAACTAGAATAATGAAAGGTATGGAAAATTATTTTTGGCAGACAAGTAAAGGCAGGTTGACCTTGTAAGAGGCATAACTCTTAGTACTATTTATTCCCAATATAACACAGCATGATATAGAACTTTCTGTTACTTATAGTGAAAACTAGTAAATAATAATTTTTGCCAATAATATATTTTCTTCCATTTTATAGTAGTAGTTACTACATACATATAGAAAGATAGGCAACCTTGACTACAATTGTAACTTATTATACATATGTATATGCAACATAGTCCATGTTATAAGATGAGTATTATTTTTAAGAGGTAGGTATTAGTTTTCAATTACTTCTATATATCTAAGCTCTTTTTCTAGCCTCTGCTATATGGCTTTTTAACTTATGCTGTATAGTCTTGTCTAAACTTCTGCTGTATCGCTTTTGCTATATAGTTTTATTAGCTTGTACTATTATAGAGATAAGAGTAGACTACCTGCAGCAAAATTCTTAAGGCATGCTACTATGTTACTTATAAACTTAAGTATAGAGGGGTAAGATACTATATATGTAGTTGATTGCCTTTACAATAATTGAGACTTCCATAGTGATAATAACATTTCTGATTTGCAGGGCTCCTCTTGAGCTCAGAGAGTATAAGATTAGTGTCTTCATACTATAAATGATAGAGGTAATAGTCATATTATTAATATTGTTATAGTACAAAGTTTCTTGTAGAGGTAAAGTCTTTACTACTAGATATAGTAGAGTTATATAGAATAAGAACTGAGTAAAAAATATGACAATTCTAAATTTAGATACAACTATTGAATATATAAGGTAGGGAACAATTTGACGTAGAAAACAATTTGAGGTAGGGAATAATTTGAGATAGAGAACAATGAGGTAGAGAACAATTTTGGAAATAAATAACAAACAAGACAGGCTTATGTATGGGGTACTTAGAGTAAAGAAGTTCTAATTTTTGTAGACTTTATATTACTATGCTAAACAACTATACTATAAAACAACTATGCTATCAGACAACTATGCTATTGGACAACTATGCCATTAGATAACTATGCGATCAGACAACTAATTGTACCAACCTCTTAACATTCTACTACTTCTTTCTAAGTATTTTAAAAAAATCCTTATGTGCACTAATTCCTAAATGCATCAATTCTTTGATATTCTACCACTTCTTTCTAAGGTTAAGAGGTATTTAATTTAGGTTAGAGGGTCTCATTCATACATGTATTGGATCTTGATATCTGGATAATATAAATTATTATTATAAAAAAATAAGTTACTAATAATCATTAGGTCTCTTCCTCCTATATTATATAGTCCACTTCCAATGCCTTCTCCTCCTGATCTAGAGGCAATCTCTTGTATAATTGTTTGAGCTGATCCTACAAAGTCACTGCTGGAATTAAGGTTGAAGTTGATCTTGAAGGTTTCTATATATTATCCTATACTATGAATTGAAATCATAGTTTTTAGGCTGCTAGAAGTAACTGCAGGTGTATTAAATAGCTATCAGAGCTGTAAATTGTTTTACTCACATAGTTAGAGCAGTTCATTATTTGGAGATTATAAAAGGCTCGGCTGAGAGTAAAAGGATTGGCTGAGAGTAAGAGGTCACCAAATTATAGCATACAAATTCTCATAAACTTAATTAAAGTATAGTTGTTTCTTATTTGAAAAAACAAAGGTTAATTATGATGAAAGAGATCTAATACTATAAGGCATCAGACCATTACACTACTAGGCCCAAAGAGTTGTAGATCCAAGTACTAGATTCCTTAGTGGTAATGCTAGCTAATATTAGATTTTATAATATTTAACTATATTATAAAACCTGATATTAGCAGAGCTACATTGGTTTCTTTAGGGAGCTGAGTAGTTGTAAGTCTAATATTTTTATAAGTGAAAATTAACTCAGGTGGAAGAGTAGGCAAGATTTATAAATAAGTGAATTTAAAGTAGATTAGTAATAAAGGAAGAGTAAAGAATAGTTTAGGCTATATTTATATTAGAGAATAGTGTCATCAAGGATATCAAATGAACATTAAATTTTTTTGACAATAGCATGAGTTATCCCAACTATTGACTTTAACCCAGCCATTAACATCAGTAAGAAAAAAGTGGCATCGAGATGCCAAGTAGTATCTCCAGGAAACAGAGTTGTCTCTTATATCTTTTGTGTCTTTTGTGTCTCTTGTATGTCTTCTGAGTGTCTCCTATGTATCTCCTGGTGTCTCTTAGTATCTCTAGAAGACACTAGAAGACATTCTGCCAATCGTAGAGACATATCTTGTCTCCAGTGGCATTACTATCTCTAGAGACATTGGAGATAAACTATTTTCTTTCCTGATGAATAGGATTTACTTATGTTTACTTGAGCTCGAAAGCTAGTGTTTACTCAGACTTGAGTATAATTATATTGCATAAGTTAGATCTATAAGTCCGATTTCACTTCCAATTTCTTCTTTTTAAAGTTAGTAGAAAAGTAGAAAGATATGTGACAATGAAATAAACTCTCAATACTTGACCATTTATTTCTTTACTAATAACTATTACTGGTTTGTACTCTTTGATAGTTGTACCAGCTATAATTATAACAAAAGTTGAAATATAAAAAATAATAATCATATTGATTGATGAAGAGCAAAAAATAAGAATAAGTAGAGATTTATAAAGCCCAATTCCTCCTATTGATATTGTTCAAACAATTAATCAATAGAACCAAAAGAGTTTAGGAGTCATGACAACTATAATATACTATTAGACAACTATGCTATTAGTGGAAAAATCTTTTGTCCTATAATACATACAGCTTCAAAAAGCTCCCATAGAATAGATTTATCTGTATTATATAGATATGCCATATCTGTATTCTCCAAATATTCTATATTATTATGATTGTTATAACTTATTTGTCATAACATAGAATTACCTCTATATCTATAGATATTTAGTGACAGTTTTCAGCAAGTAAATTGAAATATAATATACATGCATTTGATGTTCTTCATATGACAAACTTTATATTTCTGCTATCCAGCCTTGCCTTACTTTGTTAAAATAACCTTAGCCTCAGCCACTGGCTTTGCTATATGCAGTTTATTTATAGGTGTAATTAGTTGAATCTACACTTGTACATTAGGGTAACTAGGTAACATTAGTAGAGAAATAACCTGATTGACATTAAGTAAGTATATAGGTTACATGTTAGTACTGGATACCTTGTAGAGGATATTATTGAAGTCAATAACTCATTGCATTTTGTTAGGGACAGATGTAGTAAGTAGTTGCATGTCTTTGGCTAGTACTTGATAGGTAGGTATTAGTATAAGATAATTGAAGGTAAAATAAAAGCAAAGCTTTAAGTTACTTGCTTTGAGATAATATTGTTTGCCTAGAATAGAGTGATAGTTGATTTCCAATAGGAGAGTAAGAGAGAATGAAGTAGAGGGAATAAAGAGTTGGTTATCAAGAATTAGTTATTAAAATATAGTACTAGTTTTATATATGAATGCAATAATAAGGTATTTATATATTATTATATGTAAATATATTGATCAAATAGATAATCATGTTTTTGCTCTGCTGATACTACTCTAGGAAGACAAGCAAAAATGTAGTTTTAGTATTTCTCTTAGAATAGAGGATACAAATAAAAGAGAGTAGATGTCTCAAGTCGAATGAGCACCTTCAAAGTCCTTATATATCTTTTAATTGCAATGACATACAAGTTGTCTAACTAGCCAATATATTAAGTAGACTGAGAGCTAGAAACATGCTCCTTCCCAAGTACTAGCACTACCTGCTACTACAAAATGGTTAGCTCCAACTTCAATATAATTAAGGAATTCATACTAGTATTAATGATGATATTGCTAATAAGGTATATAGAATAAGAAGTATAGTACATACAGCCAACTTAACTAATTGTAAATATAAGATAGCAGATGTGGGTGTTAGCTATCATATAGCAGCAACATCTACCATAATATTATGTTTTATAGATTAGTTATAGTATATTCTAAAGTATACTATTAATTACTTATTATTCTTTACATATACAATTATCTTTTCTTACTACATTAATTCCTCAGTATATGTAATTATTCTAAATACATAGCTCAAACAAAGGATATCTAGGGTGAGTTAGATAAGTAAGTAACTTCTTTTCTAAAGATAAGAATCTTACTAATCAAGAAGTTGAAGTGTCCTGGCCCTAGTGGATATGTACTATAATCATTTTCAATATAATAACACTGGTCCTCTACTGATTACCTAACTGCTCACATAACTATACTACTGTCACAACTATATCTAAAGTGTCTTTTTTGATAGATACTATGTCCTCATGTAAAGATTGGAGTTGGCTATTGATTTTAGTGGTGATTTTCACTTGATCATCTTGAATCACTATGTATTATTAACTAAAATCTACTAAGAACTTTACTTAATTTTCTTAACTATCTCTAGGTTGTTAGAGGATAGCATCTATGTTGAACTTCACATGATTTTATTTGAATCATATATTGAGTTGTTTGAGTTGTGCCATAGTATTAGAAGAAATAGTTTTGATACAAATAGCAGAAGTAAAGTGATTGATTATAACCCTGTTAGTCATCTAAGACTGTAAGTAAGCACATCCGACAGCACTAAAGGAGTACTAAACCTAACCAGAACTTCACTAAGCTTACTTACCAACAACCCCTAAATACTCTACCCTATTCTAGTTATACTTAGTCTTATACTAAAGGCTAGGCTGTATTACTCCTCATAGAACTAAACTAATCCTACCTATCTTATTTATATAGGGCTTTCGTAATAATGTCATATTTCTATGTAATACATTAATTGAAGGGGACTTACATAAGAGCTCAAGGTAAACTAGACTAGCCTAAAGTATAGCAATTACAAGAAGTAGTATAAGTCAAAAGAAATCTTAAACTATATACCAAAAGGGGAAAGTATTCCTATATTTTATTGAGGTTGTAGTACCCTTATATTACAGGCAAGCTGTAACTATGAAATTACTTCAGAGAGAGAATAGATAACTAGTAGAGAAAAGTATAAATGTAGTAATAACTCAGGTGTATTATAGACTTAATAAGAGTAAAGCTATATAAGACTTAGAATACTACTTGGGTCTTATTGTATTAACTATGTAAAAGCAGTGGGTTATATAGAAGCTTAGATCTGATAACGAATAATCAGATCTGGACAATACTTCCTATAACAGCTTAGTAGCATTAATGGAAGGTTGTTACCTGATTGGGAAGACACTTTCTAATTTGAAATATTGCAGTCTGATATATATTGATTAGACAGCCTGAACTACAATACTTTACAGTCAGGCTGAAAAACAGAAAATAACTTATATATATCTAATAATGATACATAAATGATATACAAATAGAATTTAATGGAAACAAGAAGAGAGATATATATATGAGATCTGATGTTAGAGGCTACACACTTCAATATACCAATCTCTTTATCTGCAATACCCTATCTGCATAGTTGATTAGGCCATATCAGTTAGCTTTATAGTAGAGTATTGGTATTAGCCCTCAAAGAGGTAGGTCCCTTATCTGAGCCTTAATATTACTCCCCATTGCGAGGCAGCTGTCCTTAGCTGAATATAAGTCCTTTTAACCTTGGAGAAGATGAGTGTTAGTAATACCTTAGGTAACTGTAATGGTAGATATAATACTATTTTTAGCAAGATACCTCTCTCCCCACAATATAGAGTACTATAAGACTGGTATACTTACACATGCATACTATGGCCAATAAAAACTAAACCTTTTGCTAAAAAACCCAGAGAGAAAAGGTGACAAGTAGGAGAATAAAAGGTACCATGTCTTTATCCATAGAATAACTCAACATAGGTCTGAACCACAGATATCTCTTTCATCACATAGCTCATTAGGAAACTTCTCACAATACTTCTTGAGCTCTTCTATACAGTTATCCAACTTGTCAAAGATTTCCCAGGTATCTTTAAACTCCATATATGCTACCCAACATACCCTATACTTAACTACTCCTCTATTTCGGCAGGAGTCCATAATGGATTCAACTTTGAAGATATCTAGTTCATTTTCATCTATATCTTGTAGCTCATCTCATTGTCTGAATGGCTTAAGGAGGGTAACATGAACAACATTGTGCCATCATATGCCTTATAGAACTTCTAGCCTATATGCATATGAACCAATAGCTTCGATAACCTTGTAAGGTCTGATCCACTTACTAGTGAGAGAATAGTTGTTCCCTGCTCATATTTATAGGTTCCAGTGGTTGACCAATACCCAGTCATCAATAGCAAATCTGCATGCATTTTCAAGGTATATAGTAATTCTTTTGTAGTTGATTTGCTTGTGGATATTGTGAATTTAGTTGTGTACAGTTGTCATTCGGTCTAGCTATTCTTCTATAGTAGAAAAGGAGGATTTATGGTCATTTGAGAGGTAGATGGTACGAGGGTCAAAGTCATAAAGACTTTGATAGGAGGAGTACTTATGAGTAGAATAGGCAGTAGTATTATAGGCAAACTTAGCTAAAGGTAGCTATTGTTTCTAATAAGCTTGCCTATTATGACTGTAGATGTAGAGGTACTGCTTAAGTATTTAGACTGCCTATTCAGCAAGGCCATTGGTCTAAGGATAATAGGCAGTTGAAAGGTAAAAGGTGATGTTGAGCTTTTAGTTAAGCTCTTTGAATAATCTGAAAGAAAATTGTAGACCAGGATTAGAGGTAATGTGTTAAGGGAGGCCACTGAGTCTCTATATCATATTAAGATAGGTATTAGCAACGTTGGATACTATCCATATAGTTTTCACTAGAATATAATGTTGTACTTTCGTAAACCAGTCTGTGATAATGAGTATTGCATTGGAACATTCTGACTCTAGTAGCTCACCAATGAAGTCCATAGCTATCTCTTTAAATGGTTGTTCCCTAGCTGGTATTGGTACCAACTTCATTTGCCTGCTATACCTATCTGCTTTTGCTTTTTGATATTTAGTACATGCTGCCACCTAGTTCACAATATCTTCCTGCTACTTGTCCTATGTAAAGTTCCTTGATACTAGCTATTAATTATGATGTCTTCCTCAATGTTCTGCCACTTGACTGTCATAGTGCTGCATCAGCACTTTCAACTTTAATTCGAGGGGTATGACCTATAGTCTATCCTTCTTCTGCCATCCTGCTACATCTATCCCTTCTACTTCAATGTCCTCTGCTTTCTTTTCATTCTCTTCCCTTAGTACCATAAGCTGTCCATCTTCAAAAAATCTGGCATCCATACTAGATTTCTCTTCCCCTGAATGTCTAGATAGGCCATCTGGCTTGCCTATCTTCAAACCAGGTCTGTAGTGAATATTATAGATGAACTCTGACATGCGAAGGTACCAGGTAGCTTGACGTGAGTTAAGCTTCTGCTTTATATTAAAATACTATTACTCTTGATGGTCTATATAGATATTTACTTAAATACATACTAACTAATCTCGCCACTTCTAGAAACAATCTACGATTGCAAACAATTCTTTATTATGGATAAACCAGTTGTATAGAGCTGTAGAGAGGGTTTTTGTATGATATTCAATGGAGTGAAGCTGCTTTCCTCCATTGACAATATAGTATTGAGATAAAATACTAGTAATAGCCTGATTACTAGCATCAGTCTCTATGATTGTCTTGAGCTGTCAGTTAAACTATGTAAAGATAGGTGCAGTGAGAAATCATTCTCAGAGGTCTTCAAAGGCTTGCTATTATTCATGTCCCCAACTAAAAGGAACATCTTTCGTTAAGTTGATTAAGAAGTATGCCTTAGCACTATAATTGGCAATAAATTGATAGTAGTAGTTAGCAAAGCCTAAGAATGCTTGTACCTCTTTCTTGTTAACAGGAATAGGCCATTAGGATATAGTTTTGAGCTTGGAGGGGTCCATTTGGATTTGCTGACCATTGACGATATGATTAAGGAATAAGGTCTTTTGGATATGGAATTTGGACTTTGTGAAGTTAACTACTAGCCCATACTAGATGCATTGCTGAAGAACTTTTTTGACTAGCTGCTGATGTTCTTCTTCTATCTTATCTCAGTAGATGAGGATGTTATCTAAGTACCAGATATATTATTCTATATTCTTAAAACTCATATCCATTATCTCTTGAAAAGTAGCTAGAGCATTAGTCAATCCACATAGCATGACCATATACTCGAATAGTCCTTTCTTTGTATTAAAGTGGATAAAATAGGTAGCGGGACAGCGTAAGAAGTAGCGTGGTAACCAGCAGAGATTATGGAGGGGTAGCGAGGATTACAGGAGAAGTGTGTACGATATGGGGAGGACTGCGAGTGCAGTATGTGTTGCTTGATTAACTATCTAGAGGAGTAGGTAAACACCAGCCTTAAATACATAAATATAGAGTGCAAACGAAACATATAATAGCCTAACTTAAATAGGAAGTAATGAAGAGATATCCATAAGTAGAAAGGTTATATGCATATAATATTCAAATAAAATAGTGTGGGAAATAACGAGTATAGATATATAGACATGTGAGTATGACAGTACAGAGTAAGCTACATGTAAGATATGATATAGATACTCGTCATGGAACTAGATAGAAATAAATAGAAGAAGATATCGTAATAGAGAAACATATAAACAATATAGTAGTAGATATATGTTCTGGTCCGTTCCAGGATTCTGGTCCATACCGGTATGGACCGGGCCGTTCCGGGATTGTCCGGGCCATACCGGTATGGCCCCTCATACCGGTATGGACTGGGCCGTTGCAAGATTGCCAGGCCATTCCGGGATGGTATATATCTACACTCTGAGCAGTTGTAATGGAGAACGTTATCTCATTGCTTATATAATTGATTATATACTTTTGTATTTCCTATATTACTACTATGTTATGTAACTAAGCTCTCGGTTGAAGGACTAGCCTTCTACCACCTCCTATTGCTTTATAAGCGTCCATAACACGCGGAATTTGCCATAGGAAGTTCCATGGCACTTGCCATATGAAGACACCCTCATTATGGCCGCGTGACCTCTGTTTAAGGTGTGTGACTCATTACTATGGCCACATGACCATCGTTTAAGGCGTGTGACTCATTACCATGGCCACATGACCCCTTTTGTACAGCGCACCACCTTCTAGTGTGCCACCCTTTATTGTATTTATTTCCTTAGTCATCAGATCTCAGAGGAGTATAAATAGGCCACTGGATTCCCTCTGGAATCCACAAGAAGAAAGACAAGAAGCAACCAAGCAAGCCTTCAGAAGCAAGCAAGCCTATATTCCGATCAGATCAAGATCATATAGCTTAGATAGCACAAATCATATAAGATAGATTACACCAGTTAATTACTGTTCTCTCCGGGAACGTCCCACATAGTAATCTCCCTACCCTTCTGAGGTCTTACCTCAGCAGAACCGAAATACACAAACGTCCGTGCCCACGGATATAGATTGTATAAACGGTACCGAATGAATACTGTCTAGTACCATTCATTACATTTTTTTTAACTTACTTGCCTAATCTTTACTCTTAAATCCAAGGCCTGATCAACCTTCGGATACCTTTATTACACTCACGCAAGTGTATACAATTCGACACCCAAGTGCACATATAAAATCGATATCATTATTCAACTAGCTAGCCAACAAAAAATCCAACAAACGAGACATCAGACTCTCAACTGCAGTACATCAACAAAAGACTTAGAAGCAAGCTAAGCAGAGCTCTAACGGGCAGTGGTATCCCACATTAAACAATCCCACCCTCATTCACAACACTTTTCCCAATAAGATCGACAACTCATCTTGCACTCCTGGCAACCGCCATTACATCTGTACCTATAAATCCAGTACACCATTGAAAAACCAGCCCCCCAGGTCCCAGGAATAATTGGTCTAAACAACCAAGCGTCACAATCTCAAGGCTCAAATCTCGCTGCCTCCATTGCAGCCATTTCCTCCAGAAAAGAATTACCTCCATCAGAACCTTCCTTAGGCCCAGACATCTCTACCAATACCTCTGTGCCCCCAACGTCTACCTCAACACACCAATCAGAAAACGTACACTCTTGCCGGAAGAACTAGAACCAGATTCTAGACCAGTAGACGAAGAAAAACCAGGACCATAAGATACATCAGGATCCTGATATCCAGCCTCACCAGCCTCGTGAGCCACTGAGCCAACAGAACCGTCAGTCGAACGGAGATCATAAGGATCATCAGCCACCACACTATCAGCACAGAAAGGTGCCAAAGAAGAAAAGTAACTCCACAATCGTATCGCATAACCAGCTGTATTTAGTTGCGGACAGATGACGAAATCAGACATAATGGCGTCTGAACTTAGTAAGAAGACTAAGAGGTCGAGACGGTTAACTATGTTACCCGAAGATATTAAGAAATTAGTAGAAGAAACTCCCAGAAAAACCAGATTTATAATTCCTAACACAGAAGGGGAAATAAATCTGCCTATCGATATAGAAATAGGAGAACCAGGTGGAGCAGGAACCAAACTATATTTTAGTATGGCTTTACCTCTCGCACCAGAAGAATTTTGGAATAGACATCTTCCAACAATTGAGGAGATTTTGAAATATACTAGCTCAATGGGACATGCCCAACAGTATCATCCTGATGATACTCGACTCTTAATGGAAGCCGTAGCAAAACACTACTTATGGCTAACACCTTACCCATTCAAAGAAGAAGACTTAGAAATGAACGCATTTTTAAGTAAAGAATTAAGGAAACCTGTTGTTCCGCTTTTAAGGAAACCGAATTGGGTAATAAATAACTGGGAAGAAATAATAGCATTCATAATGAGCGGCACTTATCAAGAAGAATCAGCACATACCGCGGAGGATTTTTTCAATCCTAGGAAAGAACTTCCAGGAGCGTTCCTGAGAACACCAAAAGATCAATCGAAAGGCAAAGGTCGAGCACCTGAGACACCATAAAGGAGGACTAGGTCAGCCAAAGAACCAGACGACAAAGACCAACCACCAGAAGATATAGAATTACCAGAAGACGATGATGATCTAGATACAGGACTAGACCAACAGCAGCAGAAAACGCAAGGAGGAGGACGAGACCCCGATGACAGCGGAGATGATAGCTCGGACTCTGATAAGGCATCGTCAGTTGCAAGTTAAACTCTTAAAAGAAAACCCAAACGAGGGAAATCAGTCGAACACCAGCAATGGGAATCTACAACAGGAATGGTTACAACGGGTAACCATAAAGCAACGAATGCTTTAAAAGGAATAAAGATTGATATGCCAGAAAAATTAAGAGGAGAAGACAAAAAATGGCAAGACTCACAATATTTTGACTCTTGGGCCACAGCAATGCAACGTTGGTTTGTTCTCAAAAGAATAGATTTGGAAGGCGCTTCAGCTTTGGAAATTGTTGGATTCAGAATGGAAGGAAGCGCACTTACTACTTATAATCAATTCCTAAGAGAAAAAGGAAAGAATGCGACATTCTTTGGATTCATACTAGCGCTAAGGGATTTTCTGATACCCTCTACTAGTAAGGACATTTTGTGGAAACGATGGGAGACAGCCACACCATACAAGGATGGACGTCACATGGGAATCAAACAGTTTGCCAACTGGCTTACTGAAATGCAAATCAAATTGATTGACAAGGATGGCAAACAATCAATATCACAGGAAGTAAAAAGAAGAAAGTTTCTTAATCACCTGCCGCCATATATGTCAGCTACATTAATTCCTTTAATCAAAGAAGAATGGTCATATGATCAGCTCATGCATCAAGCGGAGTCATATGAAGCTTCTAAAAAGGATATTGCCCCACCATCCACAACGAATACATCCCGACGACAACACCCTCGGAATGAAAATCGAAGTCACAGTCCATGCAGGGACCAGAATCAACGACAAAAAACAGGATTTAATCCTAGCAGCAATCCCAACACTAAACCCAACACAGAAAATCGGAAGGACTCAGATTGCAACACCATCACAAAAAAATTGGATCAGAAGATGAAGATGCAATTAATTAAAGACAAGAAATGTCTATGGTGTTGAAACCCTGGACACTCCTACAAGGACTGTAGGAAACGAAAAAATAAGGTACCCATGTATACAGCCGCACAAGATTTAGCTATGCTGATAGCCACCAAGGATAAAAACAACAAGGATAAAATCAAGGAATGACCCTTGTCAAGACAGGTACCAGATTTTAGCAAGGTATTCATTAAAGCTAACGAACACCCCACACTAGCTTTAATTGATCTCCAAACGAAGGGAGGAGACTGAATTAATTCTCAATTTGTACACCTGTACAAAATACCGACTAGAAGTATCGAGAAGAAATCATTAAGTACTGCAATTAAAGCCTCAAAAGGAACTAGCACCAGTACAACAAACGCCAGCTTATCCACCTCCACCAGCTCTCAGCTGCGAAGAAGCTATTCAAGAAATCGGAGAATGGGCAAAAAGATGGATTGCTAACAAGCCGACACAACCCACTCTCCAACCCAGCATTCAGTTCAGTAACCCTACCGAACAGATGACCAACCGACAAATGGAACAGGAGATCATGAATACTCCTGTTGCCCCACAACAACCATGGAATGCACCTCAACAACCAGCTGCACCTGCTAGCAGCAGTAACGCAATTCCAATCAACACTGCCGCCGTCACCACTCGTTCTAAAAAGCGAGTAGCTATTGACGAAGATCTACCCTCTTTTGTTCAAGACACCAACACCTCCAGACAGCGTTGTGATTTCTGTAAGTTTTCAGGACATAATGCTTCTACATGCAAGGAGAAGAAACCCACCATCAATGACTTCAACACAAGGATCGAACCGACCCTCAACAAGCTCATCGAAGAGAAGCACATCAGCGACGGATGGGAAGACGACAAGGACTACTTCATCACACACTGGCTTGACCAAGGAACAGGTATGAAAGCCGCATATCAATCGTGCATGAGAGTATGTCCTATCTGGAAGAACTACTATGATACCTTTGTGAACCGTAAGAATCATAGAATAAAAGACGGATTTTTGTATGTCAAGAACCGACAAGGACAATGGAGACTAGTCTTGCCCTCTACCTTTAACATCGAAGGTAAGAACTATCTCGAATTGGTTATTAAAGATGCACATGAAGCAACTGCTCATGGTGGCATTGAAAAAACGATGAAATATCTTACTGACCGATATGATTGCCAGTCCTTTGCAGAACCAACTAAGGACTATATCTGAAGTTGTGATACTTGTCAATGGACAAAGTATTCCAACAAGGCGCCACTTGGACTCGTAACCCCATTACATGTACCAAGCAGGCCATGGACTGACATATCGATGGATTTTCTTAAAGTAGCACCTGTGTTTACTAAGTGTTCAATTTTGTACCCGAATATTCCTGTTAAAGAAGATCATGTAGTTTGTATTTCACGACTTTGGACGATTGTCGATAGACAATCAGGATTCAAGTTTCTTATTCCTGTCTCAGATAATTTCACAGCAGAACAATGTACTGCTACCTTTGACACTCATGTAGTCCCGACTATGGGATACCCTTTTTGTATTGTTTTTGACCGCGACACTTCTTTTTTGTCAACACACTTTCAAGATTGGGCTAGGAATAAAGGAATCAAGTTGGAACCGTCCACCACATATCATCCACGTGCAGACGGACAATCGGAAATTGTGAACAAAGAAATTCTACAAGTAGCAAGAGCTTGTAAAATCGAAGGATTTGATTGGCTACAGAAACTACCAGAGATACAGTTGAAACTTAACTCTAGGTATAACGCCGCTAGACAGAATAGTCCCTTTTCCACACTATTTGGATTTAATGCACATCTTGGCGTATCGATACTTCCATACCCCATTAATGCATATGTACCCGCAAATGAACGTCATGAGGTAACATCTAAAAACCTATATGACGCCAAGAAGACTCAAGCATCTCAAGCGAACAAACGACTACCCAATACAGCCAAATTTTCAGTCGGACATCAGGTTATGCTTTCCTCAGAAAATATCAACCTATCGAATGTCTCACTCAAGCTCAAACCAAAATGGCTAGGCCCATTTTCCATTATTTCTAGTAATTGGAAACGCAATAACTATAGCCTAGACCTATCCAGTCAACCTGACCTCCACCTCATATATAATACTTTTCATATTAGCAAACTCAAACCATACTACAAAAACGATCCCACCCAGTTCCCTCACAGACAATCTCAGGAACCAGGACCAATTCAAGAAGATCGTTATGAAGTTGAAAAGGTATTAGAATTCAGAACAGCTCCTCGAACTGGAGAAAGACAATATAAGGTCAGATGGCTAGGATACACTCCTAAATATGATTCCTGGGTAAACGCCAAGGATATCACTCTCGAAATTCTTCAAGACTTTTGGACGACCGGAAGTATGGAAGATACATTCAAGAGACGTCGAAGGACTAAAGGAAAACAAGGACCACAAACCAGAGATGAGACCCGAGCTAACATCCAACAATAACGAGATAGAATCATGAGTCAAGGAAACACTAAGGATATTCATGTTAATGCTAATGTATTAACAATGCATCAAATCTTAGGACGTATGGAAACCAATATGGCAGAGCGAAGGAAGTAAGGATAGGAAATCCTTCTATGTGGGGAAGTGTAATGGAGAACATTATCTCATTGCTTATATAATTGATTATATACTTTTGTATTTCCTATATTACTACTATGTTATGTAACTAAGCTCTCGGTTGAAGGACTAGCCTTCTACAACCTCCTATTGCTTTATAAGCGTCCATAACACGCGGAATTTGCCATGGGAAGTTCCATGGCACTTGCTATATGAAGACACCCTCATTATGGCCGCGTGACCTCTGTTTAAGGCGTGTGACTCATTACTATGGCCACATGACCATCGTTTAAGGCGTGTGACTCATTACCATGGCCACATGACCCCTTTTGTATAGCACACCACCTTCTAGTATGCCACCCTTTATTGTATTTATTTTCTTAGTCATCAGATCTCAGAGGAGTATAAATAGGCCGCTGGATTCCCTCTGGAATCCACAAGAAGAAAGACAAGAAGCAACCAAGCAAGCCTTCAGAAGCAAGCAAGCCTATATTCCGATCAGATCAAGATCATATAGCTTAGATAGCACAAATCATATAAGATAGATTACACCAGTTAATTACTGTTCCCTCTGGGAACGTCCCACATAGTAATCTCCCTACCCTTCTGAGGTCTTACCTCAGCAGAACCGAAATACACAAACGTCCGTGCCCACGGATATAGATTGTATAAACGGTACCGAATGAATACTGTCTAGTACCATTCATTACACCAGTGAACGAAGCTAAATTGAGTGGAAACCGGGTCTATTATATTTTATACATAACAAAAGCTCAAACTTCACTATAAGTAATTTCATAATACTTCTTGTTCATAGTACTATAGGTCTTGTTCTTTTCTGAATGCAGTAAAGTATCATGAACATGTTACATTATGCTCCAAAGCCACTTGTTTCCCATCATTACTTTCCTTCCATCACAGTTATTTAGGTCTCGCAGGTATGCTTTAATTCTGCAATACCTAGGTAGTTCTTGTTAGTCACCATGTACTTGAATTGGATATTAAGGAATTACTTCTCAAAGGTCACCTGGGATTTACTTCAATAATTGCGCTTCGAGATCAAGTGAAACCTAGGGGGTGAAACTGATTCAAATTAATAGCACCATTATCTTCTGACCAACTGACATTATGGTAAGGGCTGGAATGTCGTGGTATGTTAGTAATTCCACGGTGTACTCTGGTAATGTCAATGTGCACAATATGTTATGTTGAACAAGTGTGTTGCATTGAAGAAAATTCTCATGAACTAAAGGTTTCAATTCCGTAATAGACCAAAACATTTCTCTACATAATAACTTTCATTTTGGGTATACCTCTACTGAGTTTTTTTTTGGATAGGTCGCCTATGTTATCTCCAATTTTCTTTAACCAAATGTTTCTACAAAATAACCTTCATATCGGATATGTCCCTATTTAGTAATTTTAATGTCAGTGTGGCCGCTGTAGTATTGTAGTAAATTCTTGTTGCTATCCGTAACATTGAACAATTTAATCCCGTAACGGCCTAGTTCATTGCAATATCCAGCCATACCATAACGGCCTGGTCCATTGCGATATCCAGTCTATACCAATATAAACTGGGCCATACTGGTATGGACCAGATCCCAGAATGGACTAGAACATATATATGCTGAAATAGGAAAGAATAATGACATGAGAGGGTATAGAATGTATACCGCAATACTCTCTCTCATTCTGTAAGCCTGAGACTATTAGTATGATAGTGATGGAGTACAGGAAGGAGACCTTTAGTCATAAAGTCAGTATAGTTTTCATTAGTCGTAATATGACTGAGAGGAAAAGTCTTGAGAATAAGTTGTTCTCTTGTAAAATGATATGCAATATCGATGTGCTTTATTCGTGGATTGTTGACAAGGGTTTCTGCAATATTGATAGAGGTGGTGCTGTCTACGTGAAGGTGGACTGGTACTATATGTCTAAGTTGGGAAAATGCGTAAATGTACTAGAGTGCCTGATGAGCAGTTGTTGAGAGTGCCATATATTCAGATTCAGTTATAGAGGCAGAGATAGAGTTCTGCTTCTTTGACAACCAAGATATAGCACAACCTTTAAGGAGAAAGACATAGCCAGTGACAGACTGACGGGTATTACGACAAGCAGTATAATCAGCATCAGAATAACTAACAAGTAATAGAGGAGATGAAGAAAGAGAACGTTGATATAAAAGAGAGAGATTATGAGTTCCAACAAGATAACGAAAAACCCTTTTAACAGCTGTATGATGACACTTTAGAGGATGAGAAGAGAAGTATGAAAGAAAAGAAACAGAGAAAGCAAGATCAGGACGTGTACAAGTAATGAGATACATAAGAGAACCAATCATCTGTTAATATAAGGTACGTTTATGAGGAGGTTCTGAACCATCAGCCTTAACCAGTTATACTTTGGGATCGATGGGAGTGAGTACTGATCACCAGTTGTTGAGTCCAAAGCGTTTGAGGATATTAGTAATGTATTGACGTTGAGAGAGTTATAGTCCTTTCTCTGTTGATATGACAATGATTCTGAGTATGTATTTGAGACCGCCTTTGATAGTAACTGTAAAGTAGGACTTAAGATATTCGATAACAATCTTGATTTGGAGAGTTTTATCTACTGCGGTAATATCATCAATATAAACAACAAGTATTAGCTTGAGTTCCATATTAATAAATACACAAAGATCGAAGGGAAGAGATATGAAGCCAAGTTCAGCAAGTGTAGAGGAGAGTCTTTCAAACTACTGGAGTGATGCTTGCTTTAATCCATACAAGGCTTTGTTAAGTCGAAGAATCTTGCCATCTAGACCGATACTAGGAGGAGGTAACATCCAGATTTCTTTGATAAGATCACTATTCAGGAAGGCTGATTTGATGTTGAGTTGATCCATATCCAAAGAGAAGTGATTTGCTAGGGCAATGATGAGTTGTAAAGAGTCGTACCGTGTCACTAGTGTGAATGTTTTATTATAATCAAGGCCTTCTTGTTGAGAATAGCCCTTAGCAATGATTCTTGCTTTGAAATGTACAATGGATCCATCTGCATTATGCTTGACATTAAATACCCACCTGGAGCCAACAGGTTGTTGACCTGAGGGTAATTCTGATATATTATGGATCATCCATGTATGAGCATCGATAATTGACTGGTATTCCTCAAGCATAGCTCATTGCGATGCATCTACATCAAGGGAGGCCATAGCTTCTTTATAGCTATTAGGTTCTGCTACAAGTCGAGCCCAGCCAGAGTCAGTATAATGATCAGGTTGTTTTCTAGAACATTTAGGGTATGACTTGTAATTGAGCTTAGAAGTTTCTGGAGGTTCGGTGAACTCTTTAGAACGACTTGACTTTGATGCAGCAGGTGTAGTAGCTCTTGTATGTTGAGGGAGAGTTGAGGGACCAGCAACTGGAGGTTCAATAACTCTCTCTGACTTAAAGTCCTCATCAGAGTATTGGTCGTACTCTTGTAGATTTGATGGAGGAGGAGGTAGAGGAATAGACGGAATTATAGTATTAGGAGTAGTAGTAGTAGGTGTTGGAGTAGAAGGTCGAAGAGGTACAGGGGGTGTTGATGGAATATTAGCTGTAGTAGGAGGTAGAGGGGGAAAGTGAACATTGACAGAAGTATAAGTTGATGACGGTTCAAACTTGACTTGTCGATAAGTACCTACCTTACGTTGAGATAGGATATAGATACGAAACATATGACCTGATTCTGTATCACCAACAAAATGTCCTTCAAGTGCTCTAGCTTCGAGTTTTGAACCAGCCAGTCATTTTTCTTCAGGAATATGAACGTAACACTTGGAGTTGAAAGGACGAAGGTGTAATACTGTTGGTTTGATGTTGAAGAGAGCCTCGAATGTGGTTTTTCCGTATAGTACAGAGTGAGGCAATCTATTTTTAATATAGGCAGCCCAGTTAAAGGCTTCAGCCCAAAGATAGGTGGGTACATCATCGAGAGAAGGTCAAACCATACTTGTAAGAGTTCGGTTATAGCATTCTGCAATACTATTAGATTCATAAGAATAGGCAGCAGTAGTCTGGTGCTTGATACCTTTTTCTTCAAAGTAAGCTTCTAGTTCCTTGTTGACATACTTACCACCTTGATTAGTTCTGAACGATCAAGGGTATTGTTCAGTTGTTGTGTTAACCTTTTTACAAAAAGCTTTGATGAATCGAGTAGTATCACTCTTTTTGTAGAGGAAGTTCACTTCAGAGTAGCGAGATGTATCTTTAATGAGAGTTAACATATACTTGTGTTTCCTAAGAGATTCGACTTTAAAGGGACCTATAAGATCACAATGAACCAGATCGAAGGGTTTTGTTCCTTTTGGTTTCTCAATTGATATAGGTACTGACTGCTTTGAGTTGTATTTGGTACATAATTCACAGAAGTATGAGATTGGACGTTTAGGAAGGAGATTGCCATCTTCGTAGATTTGACTAGCTTCTGACCAGAACTAAGTTGAAGAGTAACCAAGGGTACGATGCTAATAGTCTGTAGCAGCCATATAGATCTTTCCATGGTGAACAATAGGATATACTTGATAGGAACCGTAATCAAGTGAGGCAGAAATAACAACTGAGTTATCTGATTTTCTCTTAACTTCCAAAATTCCAGCTTTACCCAATAAACAAAAGCGTCCTAATTCATCAATCTTCCTTCGAGAAATCAAACAAGCCTCATTCCAATCCGGTACATACAAAACATCAGAGAGAGTAATGCAGATCACACTTCCAGCAACTTCAATATTCAATGAAACTTTCCCTTGATGTGTAGCCCACATCACTCTTCCTCTACCAACTGTTAGGCCTGTTCGGTACTGTAGGGGTTCTAGAAGATGAGAGAAATCAGCAGTGATATGATAAGAAGCACCTGTGTCTAGGATCCATAGCTCATATGTAGTATAGTTAGTCGGTACACCAGAGTGTTTGGAGGAGGGAGAAATCTAAAGAGAAGATAAGACAACTTTGACTATTATGGCTACGCCATTATCTGAATCGTCAAAAAGTTGTTGAGCTGTTGCTACTCGATATGGGACTATCTCCTTACCAGAAGGAGGAGGGTTTTGGGCACCGAGTTTGGAGGAATTGGGCTCTTTGAGAGCTCGATAGGTCTTGAAAGTATGACCTTGGTAAGGCTTGCCTTTTGAATGACACCAGCTGCAGTTGTTTCCTTTGACAGGAGCCAATTTACCCTATCGAGGAGGGTTTGGCTTCTTTTTGACCTTGTTGTTGTTGTTGTTGTTGTTGTCCCATTTTGTGAATAGAGCTTTGTTTGAAATGAGAACAGCAGAAGAAGAGGCTAACTCGAGAAGTCGGGTATTAACATCGAGATATGTGAGGCCTGTCTTGGATTGTAGATTGTCAACAACATTTTCGTAAGAGTCAGGAAGTGTCATGAGAAGATGATGAGCTTTGATGGTATCAGATGAGAGATAGGCAGAGAGATGACGATAGGGAAAAGTTGCAGCAATTTCATTTAGTTTAGCAATGAGTTGACGAATTTCCGAGTTAAAGCTATTGACATGCTGTGTAATACTGTCTCTTTCTTTCATCTGAATTCAAAGAGCCTGGCGTGTGTTTTTTAAGAGATTGTAGTCTGATCGACAATCGAATCATTCCTGTAGACGTATCCAGGCTTGGTATACTGTTTTTTGTTCTGCTATGAGTGCTGTGTGAGATTGTTCGACAACCAACATGAGAAGAATTCTAGCTGTTGCAGTTCTCTTGTTCCAAATCTTAAGCTGTACATCATCAGTAGTAGGAGTGGCGGATGGTTGAAATAAGTCTTTATAATCATGGGACATAATGATTAAAAGTACCTGGGAGGACCAGGCATGATATCCGTGACTATCATCTGATAGATGTTTGATATTATCAAGCTTATAGGAGAAGGTAGAGAGTGGGGCAGAGGAGAAGGAGGAGCCTGAGGCACCAAGAGTATCCGACATATTAAATGGTAGTTATGCATAGTAGAAATCCATGGTGGATAATAGAGTAAAGATATAGACTCGATTATGGGAATAAAGAGGCTAGAGCTCTGGGCTCATAACCTATTAAGGTGGATAAAATAGGTAGCAGAACAGTATAAGAAGTAGCGTGGTAACCAGGGGAGATTATGGAGGGATAGTGAGAATCACAGGAGAAGCAAGTATGATATGTGGAGGAGTGCGAGTGCAGTGTATGTTGCTTAATTAACTATCTAGAGGAGCAGGTAAACACCAGCCTTAAATACATGAATATTGAGTGCAAACGAAACATATAATAGCCTAACTTAAATAGGAAGTAATAAAGAGATATCTATAAGTAGAAAGGTTATATGCATGTAATATTCAGGTAAGACAGTATGGGAAATAATGAGCATGGATATATAGACATATGAGTATGATAGTACAGAGTAAGCTGTATGTAAGACATGATATAGATACTCATCATGGAACTAGATAGAGATAAATAGAAGAAGATATCGTAATAGAGAAACATATAAACGATATAGTAGTAGATATATATACTGAAATAGGAAAGAATAACGACATGAGAGGGCACAGAATGTATGCCGCAATACTTTACCTTAAATGCTATCTTCTATTCATCTCCTAGTACAATTCTCATGAGGTTGTTCTCATTTTTGAGGTCCAATTGTGTGAACTATTTACCTCCACATGTTTTATCAAGTAACTCTGAGATAATAAGAAGTAGGTATTTGTTTGGGATTGTAAGACAATTGAAGGCTTGATAATTGACACAAAGCTTTAAGGATCTATCTTTCTTTTGAACAAAGACAATTGGAGCACCAGCAGAGGATCGTGAACATTGGACTTTAGTTGTAGAAAGATTTTCGTCAAGGTACTTCTGGAGAGCTTCATCTTCTTCCCATGTAGTTTTGTAGATAGTCCCAAATTGTATCTTTTTATTTGCGTCTTAGAGAGGGATTTCGTAGTCCTATGACTTGTAATCACAGAGTCTAGCTACCTGTTTTGTAGCAAAACATTGTACATATCGAGAGTATCATTCGCTTGCATTAATAATAAGCACAATCTTGCTATCTTCTAGTAGCTCTTCAATTTGAAGAACCAAAACAGTAGGAATCTATCTAATAGAATATGGAATAATCAAACATATAGAAACCTGTCCTAAGTATCTACTAAAAACCTATTCTCTGTTAACCAAAATAAACCCAAAATGATATCCTTCTTCTCAATATCTAAAACATCGGTATCTATTTTGAACTTTCCCAAAAAATAAGAAAAGGAATCCAATATATTAAACCTAGTATTAACTATATATTTTCCTCTAGAAATTCGAGATTCATCTCCCTACCAAATCTTAACTTCTCAAGCTCTTTTTCAAATTCCTAACTTAATTACTAATCTTTCCCCAATAACTAGAGCACTAGCTCCATAGCCTACCACTGCTTGAATCTCTTCCCCAGCAATAAAAATTCCGACTATCAAAAGAGAAGAGTTTCTGGGAGTATGTCCGATGGTAGATGATGTACCTCTTATTCTTTTTCCGATTCTTCTTCTTCAGAGTCCAGCTCTATAATCCTTAGTTATTCTTTATCTGTTCGTGCCTTTTTGTTGGTGGGCACTAGTGCCTAGCTAGTAGTACAAGTAGTAGAGGCATTAAATAGAGGAGAAGTTTTAGCAGTTCTTTGGCTTCTGCATTCATAATATTTATGAGTGCTTCTTTTACAGTTAGTACATCTCCCTTCTTATTGTCATTTGTTGAAGATAGGACTTGCAAGACGTTTTCTCCTTAATGGGTTGATAGTTGTAGTAGGTTTTACTCTTTGAGATTGTACTCATTTCTTGAAGGTTTGTTTTTTGGAAACTGGTTAAGTAGGAGCAGTATAGCAGTTACGACTTTGGAACTCAGTATTAATAATATCCATTTTGATGAGTTTTTGTCTCCATTGATAAAGAAAGATACAGAGGTTTTCGTAATGGGCCATTGATTTATAGAGGTCATGGAGAAGGTTAGAGATAATAATATTAATAACTTGGATCTCAGATAATTTGGCATAATTGTTAAGGCTATCTACCTCCATTAAGTAGTCTAAAACAGAACAAGTCTTTTTTAGTTCTACTTAGTCATAATATACTTAGTCTGCCTAGTAGTGATCCCTATAATATAGTTCTATAGCCTCTTTAACTTCCTTCCAAGTATAATACTTAACTCAATTAGCCTTCCACCAATCCAATGCCTTTCCATCCATTGACAATCCAATATATACTATCTTCTGGTCTTCATTTTGAGTAAGGGTAATAAGAAAATAATTATCTATTTGAAGGATCTAGCCTTTAAGATGTGTTTGGTCTCTCTTGAATTTATTTAGGGGTAGTGCTTTTACTGCTATCTGCTTGTCTTTAAAGATCCCAAGTCCTACTGGAGAAGGTAATAGAGGAGTAAGGTCTCTGGGTTATTATTGTTCTACTGGTAGTAGAGAAGATAGTAGTATACAATCTGCTGCTTGCTCAAGTCTTTGTACTATGTTTACAGGAGGGTGTATAGGCTAAGGAGCCTATACTTATTGTTCCACCTTCTCAAGTTAATCTTGAAAGCTAGTGAATTGTCCTTTCATACTAGCAAATTGTCCTTCAATACTAGCAAACCTTTGCTGGTATTAGTCATTGTAGAAGTCAGCTTGTCCTTTGAGATATTGGAGGTTGTAGTGAATCATCTGAAACTCCTTTTTTTGGTTTTCTTGTCCAGAAATAATAAGATTCTGGATTTGTAAAAGTGTACTTTGTATATCATTTGATAATTGTGCGTGTTGGTTAGCAGCAGCATTAGCTATGTTCTGGATATCTGTTACACTTTACAGAATGAATTCAGTATGTACTATTTGTATTTGTTGTTACTACTATACCTGTGTAAGGGCAGCTTACTTTTCTGCTTCTAGCTGTTGAACTTGTGCCTTCATGGCAGCATATCCAGGATTCACTGGAGTTTGGTAATGAGCTGCTGGTCGCTTGTCTTTAGTGAAGGGTCTTGGATTGGTAGATAGAGCTACTGATAGAGTGACTAATTGTATGATAGGTTCTAGAGAGGAGGAGAATATTGATCTAAGTTCTATTTGTTGATGGAGGGTGTCTCAGCATTCCTGAAACTATGGAACCTAGAATAAAGGAGCATAGTATTGCTTGATAAATTGTTCAACTTATTGCTATACCTAAACAATGCTATCCTTGTCAGTGTCAGCTATAGGTTTATCAGAAGCTTCACCAAATAATCCTCTAAATATCAATATAGTTGTAGAGTATTGTGAGGTGTTGGTATCTATAGAGGTATAGAGACAAGCAGTATAATATTACAGGCGGGCTGTAGCTATGGAATTACTTTGAAGAAAGAATAAATAACTAGCCAAGAGAAGTATTAATGCAACTATAACTTGGGTATATTGCGGACTCGATAAGAGTAAAGCTATATAAGACTTAGAATACTATTTGAGTTTTATTGTATTAACTATATAAAAGTAGTGGATTATATAAAAGCTTAGATCTGATAATAAATAATTAGATCTGGACAATACTTTCTATAATAGCTTTGTAGCCTTGATGTCAAGTTGTTACCTAATTAGGAAGACGCTTCCTAATTAGGAAAATTGTAGTCTGACATACATTGATTAGGTAGCTCGAACTACAATGCTTTACAGTCAGGCTGACAAATAGGAAATAACTTGAATACATCAAATAATAATACATGAATGACATATAAATAGAATTTAATGAAAACGAGAAGAGAGATACATATATGAGATCTAATGTCAGAGGCTACATACTTCAATACGCCAATCTCTTTATCCATACTACCTTATCTATATAGTTGATCTAGCTATATCAGTTAGCATTGCAAGAAAGTATTAGTATTAGCCCTCGAAGAAGTAATTTCTTTACCTAAGCCTTAAAACCTTACAATATTAAGTACTTGCTAATTCTAGCTGTAGGTATAGTGTGCTGTTCTTGGATAGCATTTTTAGACAGTATAGAGTATTTACTAATAGATCTATAGCATTGTTCTTATTTATAATAGACATTAGGTATATAGAGTATTAGAGGAAAGTGTCTCATTCTTGAGTATAAACTAATATAATAACAATTTTGGCTAATAAATCTGCACATGTAATATTAAAATATCTGAAAAAATCTAAGACTTTTTATTAGCTATAGAGTACTCTGTATTGGGAAAACTGATATAGAGTATTTAAAGACTTACTATCTTTTTTTCTTGTTAGCTTTACTATATAGTAGTACTCATACCTAACTAGGGTTCTCCTTAGTACCTTTATTCTCCCTCCACTACTAGCACTCATTACTTCTCTCAAGTGCTTGACACCTCAACTTGCCTTATAGCTTAATAGCCAAATTTTCAATATTCACATATAAGATCTAGTTTGATAACTCCCCTAGGAATTTTGTTTATTCAGTACTGATATATCTTGATAGTACACTATCTAGACCACCTACTCTAAGTGTCTACAAGTCAATACCATATTGTAGTAGAGTGAGTAAAGTTGTTTGGTTAGCCATCACTAGCTATATAAAAGACATAACATTTACAATTCTATATTATTTCAACAACTACTAAACCAATTTAAATAGTTCTTACACTATTAGAATCATCTATTTCTACTCTATTAAATGGTTCCACCTACTTATACTTTTTGTATTATTGTTGCTAGATAGACTCTCTTTAATTTACTATTACTAACTCATATTTCTAGGCACTTTACTCCCTACTATATATAACTGTATATTATTTTAACTCTATACTCTTCTGCTTTTTCTACTCAATGTATTTTCTTTAACTGGCATAATACTTTTGCTTTCTCCTTTTCAGCTTTTGCTTTCTCTCTGCCATACTTCCTAATTTTAATATATAATACCTTCTATAACTATTGCCACTTTGTTTACTCTACTTTAAGAAGTTATATAAGAGTACTTTGAGTAGATAAAATTTGTTATACTTCACTTTATTATTGAAGTCTCTAATAGTCTACCTGTTAGGAATATTATTTAGAACTCTAAATCCCAAACCTTTGGAATATTCGATCCCTCCCTTAATATTTATACCATTTCACAAGTAAAGCCAGAATACTACTCCTTCTTATTATTATTCAAACCTACGATAATGGTGATGATTACTAGTAATTTTCAAATACTATATTACTCAAAAACTATTAAGAGATTAGTCTTAATAGTAGGTGAAAGATTGTGATATTCATAGTTGGCTCTTGATTTAATTATTATTATTAATGTCATTATTGCTTTTATTATCATTATTCTTATTCTTTTTATAGATAGAGTATATGTAATACTTATTACCTTATAATAGACAGTATAGATAACTCAATACTGATGAACCTCATTATAAGCATATCATCTAGACTAGGTGAGGTATGCTTGTAACCAGTATACTTATATAGTAAGGGCAAAGCAAAATGAATACATATAGAAAGAAGGTAGTATAAGCTAAAGAAAAGGTATAGAATACAAAATATTTCTACAAATATTCTTAAAAATGCTAAATAGAATATACAGCTTTGGTATTGGGTTAGTGAGTTTAAGGTAAATATATTCGATAAATTATAGGCCAAATATCATATGCTTTTCTTCAGCTAGAAAAGGTATGAATATTGGGTATATCTATGATTAGTGAGTTAAGGGCATATTTGATATATTGCAGGCTAAATATTATAGGCTTTTTATCTAGCTGGTAAAGCTACAGACATTGGGTTGGCGAGTTTAGGGTTATAGGTGGGCAAGTTCAGGGTAAATATATTTGACATATTGTAGGCTGAATATTATAGACCTTTTATCTAACTAGAGAAGGTACAAATATTAGGTATATCTGGGTTAGTGAGTTTGGGGCATATTTGATATATTGTAGGCTGCCTGTTGTTACTGTATAGCCTACTTACTATATCATACTAATACAAGGCCAGTCTAAATCATGCTTCTTTACTTGTCTGTAGTACCTACTAGAAACTGCTCCTAGTATATATATAATATAGGTTAACCTTATAAAGGGGTATAGCAGTTGCTCCCATTTATTCCCAATAGGGTATAGTACAATTTGGGACTTTTCATTAGTTAGTATATCGTTAAGGTAAAATATAATTGATATATACTCTAGTAGATATATATGTAAACCTACTTATAGATATATCTTTTTTTAGCTTCTGCTGTATAGTTTTTAAATATCGACTATATTAGCTTCTCCTATTATAATATAGTCTTCTTAGCTTTTGCTATGTACTTTTATTAGCTTCTATTATATGGTTTTCAAACTTCTACTATTTGGTTTTATTAGCTTTTGCTATATAGTTTTTAAATATCTACTATATGGTTTTATTAGCTTCTGCTGTATAGTTTTTGAATATCTATCAGGAAGAAATTTATAGCGTCCTGATATCCTACAGAGGTATCAGGATGCTTATTCTTTTTCCTCTGCACTTTTGGGCTCCAGTGTGCCCTGTAGGTATTAGTCTAATTCCTTGTCTCCTAAAGCACCCTATGTATACATTTCTGACCTTTTGCCTTCCAGTGGACCCTATAAATACCTTTTTGAAATCTTGTCCCTAGCATCTTATATGATCTTTCCCATCTCTTTAGTTGTTTTCTGCTACCTTACATCCTCTCATGACCAAAGCTCTATAATACGATACAACTTCTATATGTGAAATGGCTTCAATAGGACCCTTATAGTCTGTATTTCTAAGAATTGAATTATAATCTCTCTATACTTGTAATCTAAATTCAGGTATTATCTTATTCGTAGTATAGCTCATTCCATATATTGAAATTAATCCTATTGTTCACCAGCTATGTATTCCCTTTCTTTAACATAATTTGATATACCATTCTTTCAATGTCTATAATGCACAATATATTTATTCCTTTTCCATCCTCTCATACTTTCATCTGAACTATTCCTTCATATCTACCTGGTCTTCTAGAACCTTGTACTCGAAGTAAGGATACAAAAGCCACTTCATAGACCCTGTCAATATCATCCTATATACTGAAGAGCTCTTCCAGTTTTGCTACAATTTTTCCATCCAGGTCCCCACTTGAATACTCTGACCATTCTCTTTACCATTCCTATACCCAATCAACCCTAGTCTTACCCTATTTGTAAAATGCTTTTTCCCCCATCCACTATACATTATGCATCTACCTACCTTTCCCCTAGAATCCTGGTATACTAACTAACAGCTCCGCATAATAGTGCATTGGAAAATGTACAAACTCTTCCAGATTAATAGAGCCTAGTATGTTTAACCTCAGGTATTCGGTAAAGAACTTTGCAAGCTTCCCAATACCCAACCTTACTACAATTGTCTGCATAGGAGTTCCTTCTGGACCATCAGAAGCCTATTTACCTTGTAATATTGGATCCTAAACTGTTCCTGCCTGTATTGTCATTTTCTGAAGGTCCTCTATACATAGTTTCCAGATAATATCAAGAATTTCCCTACTGAACTCATACTCCTAACTCCATTCCTCTATATTCAGTTCCCTTATTTATAATACATGTTCAACCATAATAGTATCTAGTATTTACTTCACTACATTTACATAGTTAGATCTTCATTAAGTATCTTTTAAAGGCTTATAAAGTGCTTTTATAACCTTAGTAGAGTACTGAGGGAGACTCTCGAAATCTTTGATTTGTGTGGTATAGTGGGATAGTAGATGTAGTTTAGAAAAATTGAAATCGGCCTTACACAAGACATCCTGAATTACCTGTTGTCTCTCTTATTGTTCTTGTATTGCTATTTTCTTTCTCTTTGTTGTACTAAAATTGAAATATTTATCCAGTTTTACTTAACGTGCCTCTAGTTGATCAACTGCTAGAGTAACATACTGCGTAACGATCGACACCCATGTGACAATCGACACCGGCCCCCTGCCACATGCCATAATATTCCAATATCTCCATCAATAGATGTGATATCGATGCAGTAAGAACAATAAATATAGGCTAAAAACACTCGAAAAAGTCAAATTTAATATCTCCAACCTACCCCGATCTATGCTGAACCCTCTATAGCACCTGAATTTGCAATACCACTTACAAGCACCCCTCTAGTATAATCCACCCCCACTCGCCCCACACTGCCCACGACAACTACTGCTAGCTACCATAGGTTCCCTAAAGGTCTACTCTATAAGCCTTATTAGTATAGACTCAAGCTGCTCACTGTATATAGAACTACATGGACAACAAACTGTACTGCTCTGTAATACTTTTGCAAGCTAGCCCCCTCGGTATCGAATTTCAGCTATTTTAAGCAATTCAATCAAGCTATATTTGTGGTACTGCAATCTCAAGATCTTAGGGTGCCCCTCTATATAGTATTTTAAGCCCAGCATGTTCTGTAGCTTCTGAATCATACAAGTTTCTGACCAAGCTCTATATATCTCGATATACAATGTATTCGGCCTCAAGGGTTCTAGCAATCATAATACTAAGCTGCTCGATTCAATACAGGCTTAGCCGAGACTTTTGAAGGCCCTTGATCTGTTTCTACAACTGGTGCTTCACCTCTATACCATTATTAAGTATCTTAAAGGTTTGGGTACATTTTACAACCTATACCGGATATCTTAATATTTTAGAGGAACTTGTAATCTATATAGAATTTCTCATGAGTAGGAAGATGCAGGAGTATTCAGAGCTACTTGAAGGAGGTTAAGAGATATTGACCAGTTGAGGGTAGCTGAGATGCGTTGGGTGGAGAGGTATCCGAATACCCAAAGGTACCAGCCACAGACTTGCACTAGCAGCGCAGCAGGGCCAGCACCAGCACCAGCACTGAATACAGGCATGTGGTTAAGGCGCCTACCTTGCGCTTGAGCCAATATGGCTCAATTGAAGCTCGTGAAATTTATGAGCTTCAATCCTAGAGATGATATAATGTACACAAACTCCTAAACCCTCAAAAAACTTAACAATGGCACAGAAAAGAAGCCCCAGTTGTAGAAACAGATCAAGGGCCTTCAAAACTCTCGGCTAAGCCTGTATTGAATCGAGCGGCTTAGTATTATGATTGCTAGGACCTTTGAGGCCGAATATATTGTATATCGAGATATATAGAGCTTGGTCAGAAATTTGCATGATTCAGAAGCTACAGAACATGCTGGGTTTAAAATACTATATAGAGGGGCACCCTAAGATCTTGAGATTACAGTACCACAAATATAGCTTGATTGAATCGCTTAAAATAGCTGAAATTTGATACCAAGGAAGCTAGCTTACAAAAGTATTACAGAGCAGTATAGTTTGTAGTCTATGTAGTTCTATATACAGTGAGCAGCTTGAGTCTATACTAATAAGGCTTATAGAGTGGACCTCTAGGGAACCTATGACAGCTAGCAGTAGTTGTCGTAAGCAGTGTGGGGCGGGTGGGGGTGGATTTTACTAGAGGAGTACTCATAAGTGGTATTGCGAATTCAGGTGCTATAGAGGGTTCAGTGTAGATCGGAGTGGGTTGGAGATATTAAATTTGACTTTTTCTTGTGTTTTTAGCCTATATTCATTGTTCTTACTGCATCGATATCACATCTATTGATAGAGATATTGGAATATTATGGCATGTGGCAGGGGGCTAGTGTCAATCGTTACGTGGGTGTCGATCATTACACAGTATGTTACTCTAGCTCTCTTATAGCTTCCTTTGTGTTCTTATGATCCTTTTTTGTAGCCCAAAACTTACTAAAAATATGTAGGTTATTATGGAATTTCCGGAGGTATAGATCTATATAACCTATTATCTAGAGTATATAACTCTGGTACTGTACCATAAGGTAGAAATATATAATATATTGTATATATTAGATCACTCACTTACTATCTGCTTTGGCACCTGCTGAGAGACTTGGGATGTCTGTTATTGGATCATACAGTACTGCTGTGAAGCAAGCCAAGATCATATGATTAATTCCCTGCATTTCTATACCACTCTATATTGTAATTTACCAATATCTCTTCTAGGGTGGTCAATATTCTAGATATGGTGGAATCTGTTCTCAGATCATATTGAATACCTTTAAGCACTAGTGTTTGTTGAGAAACTGCTCTATTTAGCCTATGAGATACTTGAGTATCTCAAGAAGAATATTATGAAGTATATTACCATAGACCATATATAGTGGTTAGATACTCAGGACTTGCAGCTGAACCCATAGCGCATTTTCAAAGTGCTTTATTCCTATATTATCTAATCTAGCTATATGTTAGCCATGCTCTATTCTAATCATATCTATTATCTATAGCTATATACCTCTCTAGATCCTCTACTCGATACAGCCTCTTATATTCCACATGATTGTACATAGGCAGTGATTTCTTTTGTAGAATTTCAAGTTCTCAAAGACTTACAATATATATAGGGCAATGATTGGTTTCAATACTATAGATATTGACATTTTCCATATAGTCGGTAAGCCAGGCAGAGAGAATTGGTATATACTTCTTAACCTTGCCATCTCCATACAGAATGTTTGACTCACTTTCGTATGAAATTTATTAATATCGACTCTCATAGCTCCATTCAGAATCATATATGTACTTTAAAAACTTTTGTGGGGAGTAATAGAATATGTAAAACAATCTGGTGTTATATCCTCAGTGTATTACCTTTCTAGTCTTTGGTCAAGAAACCTGGAATCTTATTGTTCCACTTGTGGCTGACTAGGAAAAGGCCCATCAGGATCTATGCTTGTCTTAATGGCTGATTACGAATTTCTAATTAAATGTTACTAATACTCATAAATAACGGCTATAATTTCTTGTCCCCAGAGAAATTCAAGAGGCATATTTGATTGGATGATAAAAGTACTAGTACAAGTGATGACCCAATTAGGAGAGTCTGTAAAACCTCATATATGGCTGTATGAGTAGAGATATAAGAGAAGATGTCTTTATATTCATGAATCTAATGATTTAATAGCAATCTAAATAGGTGCTCAATGGTCCCATTAAATACATGAAAACTCCAGTGACAATGAAAACAACAACATGACTATTTGTTCGAATTAGAACACACCTAGCCTATCCATGCAATCTCACTGCATTTAGCCTGTCCATGCAATCCCACCATATTTAGCATGTCCATGCAATCTCTTTGCATTTAGCCTGTCCATATAATCTAGCCATACCAGCAGGTTATCATTCAACATGCCCCCCTAATCTGCTGGCTACTAACTCATCATTCTCACCAACTTAGAGACAGACTTCAATCGATGAACATCTATATATTTCATGAATATATCAGCTGGGTTCTCATCTCCTGGTACCCAGTGCACTGTTAATAGTCCTTCCTCCACACATTCTTGTATAAAATAGTGTCGTCTTCAAATGTACTTATTCTAGTGTAACGGCGTAAGTCGATGGCTGTGGCTATAACTAAAGACGTGACTCCAAGGAGCGCACGAAGACGAAACTATAACCGTAGATTGTAGTATCAGGTCAAGAGGCAGAGTCTGTATTACCAAGGTTATAATACAAGATGTTGCGTAAGGAACAAGAACAAGAAACGACAACTAAGGCTTCCTATATACACGATTGCCGTGGCCAAAGGAGTGGTGCCCGACTAACTTGACGTCACCTACGATCGCAGGTGATACTCCACGATCCACCTCTCTAATCCCTTCTAGTATAAAGACACTCGAACAAGCCTGCTGACACTCGAACAAGCCTGTTCGGGTGTCAAATACCTCGCAAGTAAATTCAAATACCATGCTGACACTTGAACAAGCCTGTTCAGGTGTCAAATAGCTTGCAAGTAAATTCAAATACCGTGCTGACACTCGAACAAGCCTGTTTGGGTATCAAATAGCTCGCAAGTAGATTAACGCCGTGACAATATCCCCTCCTTACGGCTGAAGTCCCTTGAGGCTTAGTCTTCGTCTTCCAGCAATGGTCCTGGTTTGCTCGGATTTCGCCTGTAGAAGTCATCAATAGCCTTGAGTTTGTTGATGTTTGTTGCCGGTTCCCAGTCTGGTCTTTCAAACCCTACCCATTTCACTAAGTACTCTAATTTCTTCCTCCGAAGACAAGAATCCAAGATTACTTCCACATGCCACTCTTCCTCATTATCAACTATCACTGGTGGAGGTGGGGGATTGTATTGCCCAAGTAGGGGATTATTGTTTGCTGGGTCGAGAAGTGAAATATGCTGGACTCGATGATAATGCATACTAGCGGGGAAGTCGAGTTCGTATGCATAGGGGGATATAACCTTTGTGATCTTGTAGGGGCCAATCCGTTTATGGTCGAGCTTTCTACTTGGCCGTTGTATTGTAATGTGCTGGCTATTAAACCAAACCAGATCTCCCTCCTTGAATACTGGAGCATTATCTCGTCCTTTGTCTGCTTGCTCCTGTTGCCGTGCCTGCGCCCTAGCCATCTCGTTTTGTAAGTGTTCCATTATTTCCTTGATCTTCCCGGCCACCTCTATAGCACTCTGCTCATCAGGTTGTATGGGCTTTTCCTCGAAATCAAATTGCTACAGTGGGTCATAACCATAATTCGCAAAGAAGGGAGATGACTCAGTTGTTTCAAAAGCTTGATTATTAGCTACAAACTCGGCGAGATGCAACCAGTTCTCCCAGTCATCCTGCAAATAATTAACATACACCCATAAATATTGTTCTAGAGTGGCATTGACTCGTTCGGTCTGGCCGTCAGTTTGAGGGTGAAACGGTGTGGACAGGAGAGGTTGAATCTTAAGCACTTGACAGAGAGCTTTCCAAAAGTGAGAGATGAATTAAGACCCATGGTCTGATACAATTGTTCTAGGAAGACCATGGAGGTGGAAGATATGCCGAGCATATAGATCTGCTAATTGCTCTACAGTAGTGGTATCACGACAGGGAATAAAGTGCCGCATTTTAGTTAGTCAACATACTACTACCAAAATTGCATTGTATCCATTTGACCAGGGTAGCCCAATAATGAAATCCATGGAAATATCTTGCCAAGCACCTTGGGGAATTGCGAGTGGTCGAAGAATGCCATAGAGGGCATGTCGTGTCGTTCGAGCACGTTGACAGGTGTGACAATTGTGTACATACTGATCTACATCCTTATGCATTTGTGGCTAATAATATTGTCGCGAGATAAGCTCAAGTGTCTTGGATCGCCCTGGATGCCCTGCTGCTGGAATATCGTGATAGTCCTAGATTAGACGTAACTTTAGAGGCATATAATTTGGTACATATATCCGTCTACGATATTTTAGCTTTCCATTATTCTCTTCACATTCAGCTAGTAAGATGTCCTTAGATCGCTTCTTTCCTTGCTGCAGCTTAGCTAATGTCTTTCTTGGCAGTGGATCAACTTCAAAACCCCTATTAAACAAGTCCTCTAGTTCCAGCTCTTCTACTATCGCATTGATTGTTAAATTGTGAGGTTTGAGAACGACTTGATTTTGAAACCTTATATGTTCATCTCCTTCCTTTGGAAGGTCTCCTGACCTTCTTGTTAATGTATCTGGTTTTCCCCTTGCTTTACCTGGATGGTAAACTATCTTGAAGTTGAAGCGGGAGAGAAATTCTGACCATCGAGCTTGACGGCAGTTGAGGAGCTTTGTTGACATAAAGTATTCTAGATTTTTGTGATCTGAAAGTACTTTGATTGGATGGGGGGTGGATTCCAATTCAGCTCACCATTCTTCGAAGCATCGGATAATAGCCATTAATTCCTTATCATAAATCTCATAGTTGCATTCAGTTGGTGAGTGCTTCTTAGAGAAGTAAGCAACAGGGTGAAGTATGCTATTATTGTTATATTGCGAAAGAATTCCAGTAGAAACGTAGTCTGATGCATCTGTTTCTACTATAATTTCACGGTCGGGATCAAAATGCTGGAGAACAGGAGCGGAAATAAACGCTGTTTTAAGGTTTTGGAACACCTTCTAGCATTCGTCGCTCCAATGCCAGGTTGTATTTTTTTTTCTTAGTTTCACGATAGGAGCCACAATCTTGGAGAAGTCTTTGATAAACCGGCGATAAAAATTGGCGAATCCTAGAAAAGCACGAGCATCATGAAGGTTAATTGGGGATTCCCAGTCCATTACGGCCTTAACTTTAGCTGGATCCATTTGTATCCCTTCTGCTGAGATGATCATGCCCAGGTAGTGGACCGTGGTCTTATGAAATTCACACTTCTCGGGTTTTAGGTAGAGGCCGGCTTTTTGGAGAGCTTGCAATACCTTGGTAACATGTGTTCGGTGTTCTTCGAGGGTATCGCTATATATTAAAATGTCATCAAAGTAAGCCGTACAGAAATTGTCAAGGAAGGGATGGAGAACATCATTAATAAAATGTTGGAAGCTGGCAGGAGCATTTGTGAAGCCGAAAGGCATAACTAAGGTCTTATAAAAGCCATAACGAGTTCGGAACACTGTTTTCTATTCCTCTCCTTCCGCCATCCTGATGAGGTTGTAGGCACTTCTAATGTCAAGAGCTGAATAGTATCGTGCCTTAGAAAGTCTAGTCAAAGTCTCTCGTATAAGGGGTAGTGGGTATCGGTTCTTGATGGTACCATCATTAAGACCACGATAGACCACACAAAGACACAAGGACCCATCCTTCTTCTTAATAAATAAGATAGGTGCACCTGCGGGAGATGAGGAGGCACAAATAAATCCTTTGGACAGGTTTTCTTCCAGCCATACTTTAAGAGCCTCTAACTCTGGTTTTGATAGGGAGTATAGAGGTCCAAAAGGGGGAGTAAATCCTTCTTTAAGAGGAATTTTATGGTCGTAAGGTTGGTGGGGGGGGAGGATTTCTGCAATAGCCTTCTTAAATAATGGAAGGAATTCGTAGTATTCAGAAGGCACTAGTTCCTTTATCTTATCCTCCTCTGTCTTAGGTTGTTGTTCAGGATCTTTTAAAGCCATGTTAAGTTCGTAGATAGTTGTCTGGAAGGCTGTTTCCACCTGCTTTGCTTTTTTAACTAGGCGACTAAAGGTTGATCCTGCAATAAGGGCAATTCGAGGGTTTTCTGGAACTGGAATTGAGATACCCTTTATGGTTGAGGGTTTTTCACAACAATGGTAGAGGCAAAAATCGGAGTCGAAAGTAACAGTGTTCTTAGCGAAATGGATATTCACATCATGACATCGTAGCCATGGAAGTCCTAATACTATGGGGTAGTGGCCTAGTTTGGTAATAAACAGTGGAAGTTCCTCTTGGTGCTGATCAATTATTAGCTTTAGCTTGCTAATGTGTGTAATTGTCCCTGACTCGATTGGTCGCCCATCAATAACTTCTAGTGTACGGGGATTATTGAGTTTATAAAGGGGGAGTTGGTGATGGCTTGCAAATTCCTGGTCTATAAATGTATAACCCGTTGCTCCGCAGTCTATCAGGGTATGAGTAAGGATTCTAGAACCATTATCATTTAATTCACAACTAACTATAAGGTGATTCCCATCCAAAAACTCTTCCTCTGAAGACTGCAAAGACGAACTGGAAATGCTTAAAGAGTCCAGAAATTTATCCTGCCTCAACTCAATGCCATCCCTCTAAGGTAAGGCTACTCTTTTGCCTGTTTCCCAACTTCTATTCCCTTATTCGTATTTTCCATAACCGTTTCGGCAACTTTTAGGGTACGTTTTTGTATGTGTGGGCAAGTTCTATCCCCATGTCCCATTCCTCTACAATAATAGCACCTCCCTTCAGCCATTCTCTTTGCTTTTTCCTCCGGAGATATCTTCTTTCTTCCTGCAGACAAATCCATGGGCCCAGGGTGAGTACCCGTGGCTGTAGAGGTAGAGGGAGTTTGGACTATTTGGGGGTTAACTGGAGCAGGAGCGGTAGGGCGTGATATCATTCGGGGCGTTGGTCCAACACGATTACGCATTTGGGTTTGTAGCTCGCGGCGACGAGTATCTAGCATTTGGCAGACCTCCACATACTCGTTAAACTCCGTGGGCTCTGGATGTATGGCGAGGAGATCTTGTTGTAGTTGGTAGGAAAGTCCGCGCTTTAGAGCTACCAACTTAGCCGTATTACCCCAACTCGTTTCAGCTGCATATCGTTGAAATTCGGCAAAATAGGCAGCGAACTCCCTGGCCCCCTGAATCATCGTTTGTAGTTTGTACTCTGCATTGGCTACTCGATTTGGATCACCGAATGCATTTTCGAGAATGGTAATAAGTGCTGCTAGATTGGTTAAGTTCACCGTATCATTTTCAACATAAGGGGTAACCTGATCTAGGGCATCTTCAGCTAAGGAATTTACTGCTAGTCGAAGTTTTGCTTGTTCGTCACTATAAGTAGCAGCCTTTAGTCATAGTTTGGTAAGGAAAGGGCGCAGCTTATTTCGGTCTTTTCCAGAGAATTTTTCTGGGTTGCGTATCTTCTCCAAACGACCCCCTCCTTCTCTTGGTTGCAACCGAGCCAAAGTCGCATTGATGGCCCTCATATCTTCCAACTGCATTCGAAGCTCATTAATCACTGTTTCTTGTGTAGTTACTTCATCTCGTAACTCTTGAGTGGCTGTGCGTAAGGTTGTGTCTTCTTGTTGCCGCGCCGTGAGTTGATTCATTAAGTTCGTTACTTGGGTTCGTAATCTTATGACATCTTGTCGTCAGTCTGGTAGCCCTAGTAGCTGATCTAGTAGAGTAATGGTTTCATTGAGTATTCCGGTGTAGTTCTGGTTTGCTGAGTTCAATACAGTTCGCAAACAAGGAACTAGGTCGACAATAGCAGCCGGCAATTCAACAACGGGCTGAGTCATTGTTTGTAGCTAGGGGTTGCGCTCAGTAGAGTGTATCTACGCAATGTAGTGTAATGGCGTAAGTCGATGGCTGTGGCTATAACTAAAGACGTGACTCCAAGGAGCGCACGAAGACGAAACTATAACCATAGATTGGAGTATCAGGACAAAAGGCAGAGTCTGTATTACTAAGGTTATAATACAAGACGTTGTATAAGGAACAAGAACAAGAAACGACAACTAAGGCTTTCTATATACACGATTGCCGTGGCCAAAGGAGTGGCGCCCGACTAACTTGACGTCACCTGCGATCGCAGGTGATACTCCGCGATCCACCTCTCTAATCCCTTCTAGTATTAAGACACTTGAACAAGCCTGCTGACACTCGAACAAGCCTGTTCGGGTGTCAAATAGCTCGCATGTAAATTCAAATACCATGCTGACACTCGAACAAGCCTGTTCGGGTGTCAA
>WHUX01000244.1:0-71146 GCA_015179025.1 Terfezia claveryi | reverse complement strand
ACCTAGAAACAAGGACGTCCCTCGGAAATGTATATCCCCACCTTCCAACGCTTTCTTAAATCCCTTGCAGTCATCCCTTCTGTGCGCTCCCCCACACCAAAAACACCCTTGGAACCTCGCTCCGCCTTGATTCGCACCCTGGTTCGTGGCATTAGAAGGATAATCCCGTCTTCCAAATTGGTTGGGATTATATAGCTGTTGCTGCTTGGGAGCCGCCGTTGCCAGCTTCTTCAACTCCGCCAGTTCAAGATCTCTTTTAATAGCTTCCTCCCTCGCTGCTCGCTGTGCTTCTAGGTGCTGTAATTTCAAGTCCTTAAGCTGGTTTACTATTTCATCCATTGGGTCCACCTTTTCCTGCTTCTTTGAGGTTTCCTTCTTCGTCTCCTTGTGCTTACTTTCGTTCTTAAGTATCTTGACTTGAGGTACCGCTTCTTCATATTCTGTCTCATCTTCTTCTTCCCTAAAGAACCTTGTCATCTGCGACCCTTCATCCTCTGACCATTCCAACGCGGTCTGCTTGACGTCCTCCCACTTATCTATGAGTGTGTCAGGATTCTCTAGATCGATCTCACACTTCTTGCAAATCTTATCTCCTGCACGAATTTTGAAGGCCCGCAAGAATAATGTAATCCTAGTCCACTCATCCAACCTTCTTTTCTCCAATAACATTTCTGATCGTTCACTGTATTCGATGATGAACGAACGGTAGTCGCCAGGACTTGGATTTTCCTTCTTTCTCATTTCCGATACTATCCTTCGCAAGTCCTTTACCGTGATCCTTTTCAACTCTGAGTCGCTGGCCCTGAAATCCTTCAACAGTTGCTTCTTGAATTCATCCCAATCGTTCTCCTTGTACGACCTAATTGTCTTGAGATATTTTCCAATTGATTTCTCACAGTATTGGACAATTCTCTTTATCTTCTGCTCCTCTGTCCACTCAACTGTTAGATTATCCCATTTGGCAAGGAAATCAGAGGCATCTGTTCCGTCGAAATAAGGTGCTCCCTGTTGACCAGGTAAAGGATAAAAAGCCACTGGGCCCAAGGTTGCAATTTGAACTTCACGAGGCACCGCAGGACTATTTCTCCCTTCTCTCGCCTTTCGCTTCCCTGCCGCTTTTGAGCTTTCTCCAGGCTCTTGATGATAGGTTCCCTCTTCTTCAGGAGACATTTTGTCCAGGAATGAGTCAATTTTGGTCAAAACCTTTTCTAGCTTTTCGCTGCAAGGATAGGTTATGGATTGAGAACTGTACACTTGTATAGGAATTCTCCTTGTCAGTCGTTCTGCTCTCCTTCTATTTCTTACTTGCCTCTTAAGCTTAGATACTATGTCGTTTAATTCTGAAAATTCGCTTCTTTCTGTCGTCTTCGAGGATCGCTTTGATCCTTTTTCTTGTTCTTCGTTCTTCCTTCTTGATTCCTCTCTTCTTTCCAAGTTCCAGATCCTCTTCAGGTCTTTGTACATTTCCATTAGCATCCATACTATCGTCATCCACACCCATTTCTCCCACGACATTTTGATTAGCTTCCCGCTAACCATTCCTATGACCTCATACATTTCTGCTTCGTTTTTTGGGACTCCCCGTCTTGTTTTTTCTTCCTTTTGGTGATAACAATTTAGTGATAAACTCTCCGGTCGAAGGGACCAATATGAAGGCACTTCGTTCCTAACGGAAGAATATGCACAGAAGGACCGGGTGAGAGCTTCAATAGTATTGCTAACTTAGAAAAGAAGAAAAGATAGAGAGATCACAAAAGTAGAATTGTACATCACAAAATCGCTGTTCTTCTCGCCTCCCTCGAGTTCTTCCATAAAAATACCATAACGACCGTATTCTTCTGCTTTCCGTCACAATAACATCATTATCAACCAGCAAGACTAACTTTTGCGTAATTCTGCCTCGAACTAACCGTCATACTGACACCCATCTCTCTTGACACCCGGACAAGCTTGTTCGACTGTCATTTCTTCACCTTTCCCTTATTCGACACCCGAACAACTCTGTTCGACTGTCAAATCTTCTGCTTATTCGACACCCGAACAACTCTGTTCGACTGTCAAATCTCTTGCTTTTCTAACATATCAACCTCTTTAATTTGACACTCGAACAAGTCTGTTCGGTGTCAGCGTAAACAAGCAAATCACCAAAAACAATGCCATTCATTTAACTAACTAAATCACTTGATAAACGAAAACCCATAAGTAAATAATAAAAATAAAATAATAATAAAAAAAACTAAAAAAAACTTCAAAAAATCAAACTTTTCCCTACTCTTCCTTATTCTCCATCACACCGTCCTGAGTAGTGCACTCGGCTAAGGAAATCTTGGTGTGATGGCGCTGTCCAGACTCCACAGTGGCGATTATATCCTTAACCAGGTCATCTTCCGCATATGCCCGTCATATCCGTAGAAGGAGATCTGCTCCGAAGTTTGCTTCAGCTTTAGCATCAGCCTCAGCCTCAGCATCAGCATCAGTATTAGCATCAGCATCAGCTACAGCAAGGCTATTGGCTGCCAGGTCAAGATTTTTAGGTTTCTGTGCCACCTGATTTTGGTACTTCAGCCTTTAATCCCCCCCTTTAGGGAGGTCCCTGATCTCCTGGTCAGTGCATCCGGCTTACCCCCAGCTTTTCCAGGCCAATACTTGATCTTGAAGTTAAATCGAGATAAGAACTCTAACTACCTAGCCTGCCGTCGGTTCAGCAGCTTAGTGGTGGTAAAGTACTCAAGATTCTTATGATCGGATAGCACCTCGATGATCCCCTTGGCTGACTTCAGGTGAGGCCTCCATTCCTCAAAAGCTCGGACAATGGCCATTAATTCTTTATCATAGATCTTATAATTACACTCCGCCGGTGAGTGCTTTTTGTAGAAATAGGCCACCGGGTAGAGGACTCCATTGACATATTGGGACAGGATTCTGGTAGAGACATAGTCGGAGGCATCCATCCATTTCCACGATACACTCACTATCGGGATCAAAGTGGGCCAGTATGGTGCTGAGCAGAAGGCTTCCTTGAGGTTCTGGAAGGCAGATTGGGCTTCTAACTCCAGTGGAATCGCCGGTCTTTTTTGGTCTGGGCTATGAGGGGGCCATAATCTTGGAATATCCTAAAATAACTGTCGATAGAAGTTGGCGAATCCCAGGAAGGCCTGAACATCCTTGAGATTTGCTGGGATTTCCCATTCCTGAATGGCGTGACCTTGGCGGGGTCCATTCTAATACCTTCCATGGTGATGATCAACCCTAGATACTTAACCCCTGCATATGGAATTCGCATTTCTGGCTTGAGGTACAACCCAGCTTGCTCCAGCTTCTCCAATACCTGCCGGACATGAATCTTGTGCTCTGCTAGGTATCTGAATAAATCAAGATATCATCGAGGTAGGCCGTACAGAACACATCCAGAAAGTCCCATAAGGTGTCATTGATGAAGTGCTGGAAGGAGGCAGGGGCGTTGGTTAGGCCAAAGGGCATAACATTGTACTCGAAGTGGCCGTAACGTGTCCGGAAGGCCATTTTCCACTCCTCCCCTTCGGCGATCCGTACCAGGTTGTACGCCCTCGCAAGTCCAATTTGGTGAACCATTTTGCCTTGGAAAGCCTGGCTAATATCTCCTGGATCAGAGGTAGAGGGTACCTGTTTTTGACCGTTATCTCGTTTAGGCCCCGGTAATCGACACACAACTGGAGAGAGCCATCCGATTTCTTCACGAACAGCACTGGGCACCCGCTGGTGAGGAGCTATAGCGAATGAAGCTCTTGTTGAGGTTTTCCTCCAAGTATTTCTTCAAAGCTTCTAGCTCTAACCGGACATTCCGTAGAGGGGCCCATAGGGGGGGTCTTACCCTCTATCAGTGGAATAGTATGGTCATAGGGTCGGTGGGGTGCGAGTTTCTCCAGGCCTTTTCCGAGAACAGATCAATGAACTCAGTAGTATTCATCTGGAACCAGGGACTTCTACTCCTCCTTAGGCCACATCTTATTGATCTCCAGGTTCACCTCATATATAGACAGGGCATGAGCCTTCAGCTTGTGCCTCCTGGTGAGGTAAGCGAAAGCCCCTGCTCCGATGAAGCTAATATTCAGAGGTTTTTGGGGACTCGGGGCATAGAGGGGACAGGGAAACCAGGGGCACAGGGACAGGGGCACAGGGAAACCGGGGCACAGGGGAAACCGGGGAATGGTGGCATTGATGATGTCAGGGGAGTACCACCTGAGTGGGTGGATTATTGGGGGTGCAATCGCACAGCCCAGTGACAGTGGTTTTTGGATCCCCACAGTGTTTTTTGCAATAAGGGCTGTTGAATCGCAAGGTGTAAGAGCCGAAGCTGACTGATACATCGTGCATCCTAAGCCAGGGGATCCCAAGGACAATTGGGTACTTTAGCTTGGTTCGAACATTGGGAGATCTTCCGAGTGATCACCTATGGCTGGGCAGGCATGCGAGGTCGTAATCGCCCAGAAGAGATAGGGCGGCCGTCGATAACATCAAGAAGGTGGGAGTCTTTAGCTTGGAGGTTGGTATAGAGTTTTTACTGACGAAGGTCTGGTCAATGAATGCTATTCCTAAAGCACTACAATCTATGAGAGCTGATGTAACCACTGTTTTATTATTGAACTTGACAGTTATAGGTACAACGAAGTGCTCGCCAAACAGGCAGACTCATCAACAGACATAGATGTAGGCAAAGAAAATGCAGACAAAGATAAATGACCTGGAGCAGGTCCCTTGCTAGTGTCAGTAACTAGGCAAGGGACTCTCCTTTTCCCGACTCTTCAACCTCTTCAATCCGTGATTCGGATATGGCGTAGGCGGCCAGGGAGCGGTTCTTGGGAGGGGACACGCCGCGATGAAATGGTCCCCCTTCCCACATGCAATGCACAAACCCTGAGTGTAGCGACGGTCCCTTTCCTCCTGAGGTAAGACGAGGCCTACCTGCTGACAGGTCCATGGGGCAGCCCACCCGCTACCAAGGAGGGGTGCATAGGCTTGTTGACTAGTGTGGGTTGTTGTTGTTGGGTGCATGCTGTCGGAAATGGTGTATAGGGGAGTCGAGGTCGGGAGTGTCTTTTGGGGGGCTCTGAGTGCCGCTGTCTGCTGTTCCACCCAGCTAGCTTGTTCAATAAGTCCCTCCAGGGTCTTGGTCAGTGGCAGTAAACCAGAGCCTTTTCAGCTCAAGGTAAGCCCGTCTTTGAACTGATCGAGCTTGGCTTTGTCATTCCAATTGAGCTCTGCTACTAGCCTAGAGAACTCAGTGACATAGGCTGACAGTTCATTGTGTTTTTGCTTGAGGTCTCGCAGGGCCCTGCTGGCAGTTCTTTAGGATCCGGGTCTCCGAAGGCTTGGTCCAGGATTGCCATTAGTGCTGGGATGTCTACCAGATCAATCCCTGTGGCCTTGACGAAGGGCTGTACCTGGTCCATGGCCTTACCCTCCAGTAGGCCATAGACGTATAAGAGCTGGTGGTGGACAGTGGAGAACTTGCTAAGTCCCCAGAGAGTTTTATCTGCACAGAGTTTTTCCATGCTCGTAACTGGCCCCGGTCCCATTAAACTTGGGCGGGGTAGGTAGGTCTTGTGTTTTCTGGTTTTTTGGACCCTTGGTCAGGTCCAAAGTGCGAGTTAGTCTCCAGATAGTTATCCTGTCCTCTGCTGCATCTTCTCGGAGGAAGGTTATTTCATTTCAGCTTCTCGGAATTCGCCTTTCGGCTTTCTGAAGGTCCTCTCCTTGTTGTTCGCTGATGGCATAAGTATCTATAATATTTGATTACAGTTCGTCGGTATGCTGATAGTTCTGTCGGGTCTGATGGGATGGAGTCACCCTCCAGGCTGCGAATCTATCGGTGGGTAGTGGAATATTCGCGGACATCATACCGGTTGGTCTGAAAGATCCAACATAGTGTAACGAAGGCTCTGGGGGACAAGGCAACCAAGGGGTATGACGGGGCAGTGGTAAGAGGGAATTACACACGTAGGAGCGCTACGTGTGTGATCTGGGGAAAGGCTAGGGTAAGACACACATAGGAACACTACATGTGTGAACAGGGAAGGCTGAGATGGGAGGTCAAGGTAAGAGGCAAGAGAGGCAGAGGGCAAGGATATGAGACACCGGAGGCAGTTGCCTGTGTGTTAAGGGAGGCTGCTGTGCTATAGAGTTGTTTTGTATGAGACAAAATGTGCACAAAGGAGGTGTACAAGTGCTGGGAGAAGCAAGGTCCTGTATTAGGTATACAAGACATTGGATGGAGATCCAACGAGAGGGCGGAGAGAGCAAGCTATATATACAGGCTTCCTTCCTGGCCAAGGCCACCGGAAGAAATAAGGTTCCAAGACCCCTTATCTTGGGAATAGAGATAACAATAATATCAATCAATAATAACGAGAGTCGGATGGAATTCCATCTGACTCTCAAACCCGGCTAGGAAAGACGGTTGTGACAATTAAAATATTAACAATACCTCTGATATTATTTCTATATCTACTAGGCTCATAAATGATAATAATATAGATATCGATAATAAGGAAACCTTGAATGAAGCTTCTATAATATACTAATAAACTTTGAACTAGATTTTTGCAAATCCTAGTCTACAAACTGTAAATAAGCTTATAAGATATATTAAGAATAATGAAGATACTAGTAATTATGGTAGAATCATTATTAATGAGATAGTTAGTAAATATACCCAAATAGTATAAAAGTACTAAATACTATAGTAGGGTGAATTTAATATTATAGTAGCTAATATAGAAGATCATATATAGGAAAAAGATTTAATGAGTTATTTTGTAAGTTCGAATTTTGTCTCTCTTAATAAAATTTGGTAAGAGCTAAGAAGCATAGATTGAGGTTTTCCTATACTTAGTTAATGAAGTTTATATAGAGACTAGTCCCAAATGGGTGTTAGTAGTAGGGGATAACTAGACTAAGTAGGTTGGATTTAACCAACAACTATATTAGGATAAAGGTTAATAGAGGCTTGCATCCAGTACATTACAGGTATGGGAGTAATATGCTAGTATATTCTAGATGTGAGAGCAACTGCTCAGTATTAGTATTGTATTTCAGGCATGTGAGCAATATTCCAGTATATTCTAGATATAAAAGCAACTGCCAAGAATTGGTATTGTATAGATATAGTATCCTAGTATATCAACACACTTATGCAATTCGTGTTCTTGTCTTGATCTTGAGTTATCATTTTATACATTACAAGCATTAAATGCACAAGACACAAATATTATTTTTGCTGATATAGACAAGAATAAAGTAAAGAAACAAGAGATAAGGTGGGAGGTCCCATATTAGGTAGATATGGTAGGGTTTATAGAGATATCAGTAGTTTTGAAGAATATCATAATAGGATACTTGAAGGAGAGCTATTCCTTTGATATAGTGAAATTATATATGGTAAAAGATAATAATAGAAGAAATAGAGTACTAATTGGGAAAGTATAGTAGTTGAAAATAGGAGAGAAAAGGGGAAGTCGGAGTTAAAGATAAGAGAGAAAAGAGGAAGTTGGGAGGAAAGGAGAATATAGTTAGTGAAGAAGGGAAAACAATATATAGGGGAGGGGCGGGGTCTCTGTTTTGGGGTTTTCTATTTCACTAGTTGCCTGGGGTTTTTTTTTCTTTATATTATTGATTGTAGTCTTATTAGTTTGATAATATATAGAATATTTGATATTTCAAGGTATTCACTTCTAATATATAGTATCACAGTAAGTTATATAGAAGTAGGAAATTAAATATGGAGAGCATATTAAAAAAAAATTATAGGTGTAAGTCTATAGGGTAGGAATATAAAGTAGCTAAGATTACTATCTATCTTCTGGATGCTGATCACTATCAGAATATATATCATCTAGCTATTTATGCATTTTTAATAATTTCAAGCTCTATACATAATAAAATAAGCCCAGATTTTAGATTGTATTTGAGATATATAGTACTTTATAAAATAAAGTATTGCAGGCCCAAGGTATACTACAGCTTAAATAATATTGAGAGAAATATTAAGGATTACTAGGTAGGTTTAGCTATAAGATATATGAATAGATAATAGTAAAGAAAGTTTCAATAATTAGAAATTATTGTTTTTACTTGTAATTATGGTTTGTACTTACTATATATCCAATTTTATATAATATACCTATATAAAAGAATCAGTCCAAAATGGTAGCTTAGTTAGAAATACAAATAAAGCTACTTTTTGTTATAACTTAACCAAACTAGATTTAATTCGAAAGCTAGATAGATCAAAAGTAACTACATAGGTAGAAAAATACTCTCAAGTAGCTTATACAAGATATTTAAGTAGAACTGAGTAATGTCATACCCCTAAACGAATGCTTAGAGAAGGTATATAGAATATATTTACTATTATAATTTAATCAAACTAGGTTTAAATCAAATATCTAATGGCATGAAAGTATACCAATAGGCAGGCCTATCAATTAGTACTCTACATATAATATCTGTTACAAATTAAGTGAGGATATATTACTAATAAGTAGTTTAGTGGGAGGGCATATAAAATATATCTATATTATAAGTTAATGCAACCAAGTCTAAATCAAGCAAATACTAGCTTATATAAATGCTTGTAGAGAATAAATACTTGTATATATACTATACAGTAGCTTTGACTTAACTAAAGTAAAGTTATCTTATAAAGGCCCTTCTTGAAAATACACTAATTGGTGGTAGATTTTGATATACTACTTTCAAGTAAGTACAGGATTAGGTATTTAATATTTTAAAAGCATTAATATATAGAGGGCAATCTTTTGAACCTATTGTATATATAACTTAGCCTAAATTGATATAGCTTAGTATTATAGCCTTTTTGAGAAGAAATATAAAGTCTTAGTATATGTTAATCTCTATCTACCTAAAATATATATTTAGTTGCTAAGACAAGCTCATTTGTTCTATTTAGCTATATGTATTTGTTTGAGCTATAGGGCGATTGATCTGGGTCTAGTTTGGTTGAGATATGACAAGAAATACCTTTATTTGTATCTCTAGGGAAGCTACCATTACAGACCGACCCTTCTGCATAGGCATATTATATGAAATTGCATATATAGTGAGTATAAACCACAAGTACCAAGTGGGAACAGTAACTTCTAATCATTAAAACCTTCTCTACCATCATCTATTCATATATCTTATAGCTAAACCTACCCGGTAATCCCTGGTATTTCTCTCAGCATCATTTAAGCTGTAGTGCACCTTGGGCCTGCGATACTTTATTTTGCAAAGTACTATATATCTCAAATACGATCCCAGAATCTGGGTCCATTTCGTTGTGTATAGAGCTCGAAATCGTCGAAAATGCATAAATAGCCCGGTGATCCGCATCCCGGTGGTGATCGACATCCCGAGGATGGATGGTACCCGATGGAGGCATGTATATAGACGCTAAGTTGAGGAAGAACCATCATCGATCGGTCACAAGGAATAGACACCTGGTCTTCTCTTCCACAGTACCAGACTCTTGCAGTTAAAAGTTATCACCGCCAAGAGTCTGGGACCGAGATCAAGCCTCAACCAACGTTAACCCCCCCCCCCAAATTATTCCCTTCGCCTCAACTACATTAACGCGTTACACTTATAACTAGGCTTAGCTATCACGGCAGAATGGATTCAACTGGAATTTCGAACTTGACAGATCATAGCAGCGCGCACGGCCAAAGCCAGACCCGTGGGCAAGCAGACTTCAACAGTTCAGGTGGTGATGCAGCTCTACCAACAGAGGACGTTGTACGCACCTGGGACAGTGAGGATCTCTTTAAGTGGCTAACATCGCTTACACCACCCCCTCTCGGCAAGAATGAGAATACCGTCAAAGCTTTCCAACATGCTAGCATTGATGGCCCTGTGTTTCTGGATGTAGGTGGCAAACGGTTTTCGGATTCTTTTGAAAATCTGCTTCCACTTGGAGTAGCATACAGATTGGATATGCTAGCAACATCGATAAAGAATAACACCCTCCCCATGTCTGTAGCGAGCTCGAGGAAACGTCCGAGGTCCAGTTCCCCAATTCAAAGCCCAGAGTCAAAAGGAAAGAACAAGCGTGTAGCTGTGGACTCGACTATCGACGTACCGCTGACTCAGGCATCACTTATCACGAAAGGGGGCTTGCAACTAGTCGAGGAGCTAGCAGCAGCAAGAAGTCAGGCTGTCGTCCAGAAACTAGCAGGTATGTCTTTCACTTCCTGAGGTTTGGTTTGTGAAAGCTGTGCTGACACTCCAAAGACCAGATAAAGGCACTGGATGTTGAATGGGAACAATTTGCGGATCCTAAACAGCGCATATTGTTACCATTTCCATATGCAGGGGTAGTACCGAAGCGCTTCCAGCTGGAGGGTCAGGGGAGTGTATTCCGTTTCTGTGGGCGTACAGCCTGGAAACCAATATACGAGCAAGTTAAAGCAGTGAATGCAATGCAAAATAATAGACTACACCTCCATGGGACTTTGGGAGCTGGGAAGTCCTACTTGCTTGCGGGGCTAGTCTGTCAATTGCAGCGGGAGGGGATGAAAGTCGTTTATCTCCCCGATTGCTATGAGCTGCTACTGTGCGAGCCGCCTGCCCTGTATATCATACCATCATTATATTCGGCCTTCTACCAGGACCCAGTCTTAGGGGAGAGAGTCAAAGAGCTCACCCAATCTTTCTTTGAGAAGGGACATACGCAGGAGGACCTTGAATGGCGCATGATTATGTTCTGTAATCTCGCGGCGCAGGTGGAAAGACCCATACTTTGGGTGATAGACCAGGCCAACGCCCTGGACGATGGGGAGTTGGATCGGGTGAGCAATTTGAAGAAAATGCAAACCCGCAGGTTGCTTGATGGTCTGAGCTCCAAACATATGAAGCTGGCAAGTTCCACGGCCAACTACTCGGCCGCTAAGTATGATGAAATAAGGGCTACCTCTGAATCTCGTTTCAATCTATATCTGGGCCTAGATGATGTAAGTTTCTCCACCCTTCTTCAAAATGGCATAAGATCCTGACCATGGCATAGATTGAGATGACAGAATGGTGGAGGCGGCTGGACATCACACATGGGCATCTCCAACAGCTTCCGTTCGAGCCCACTGAAAGGGCGTCCTTGGAACGTTTGACGGGGCGCATGCCACTTCTCCTCCGGGGACTGGAACACGTACTCGCAAACAAGGACCTTGTGCGACGGGTTGCAATTGGCGGTAATGCAGGACCAAGTAATGCGGGACCAAGTTATGCTGGACCCAACACTGCCACTATGGGTTCCCAGCTTGTCCCAAAAGTGCATGCGAGGCTGATGGAGTTACCGGAAGTGGTGAAGCTGGTTGCGGCCGTGAATAGATATGCATCGGCTAAATTCGAAGAGTTTTCTGACTCTGGAAATGACGATGCCAGGAAAAGGTAGCTAGAAATTGTTCCCCTGCTATAGGTCTAAGAAGTAATGACTAAAAGATTGTCAATGTAGGTTTCAGCGGGGTTGGGAGGCATGCATCTTCGAAACACCATTGGCAGAAACAGAGTGTTCTCACCTAGATGGCCGCTTTTTCTTCCGAGAGAGAGCGGAAGATGGGGTATATGTGGGCAGAACAACTTGCGATTTGGCACGCACAGTTGGAGCTACAAGATTGCGCCAACTCCAAAATCTGGGTGACTTTGGAGAAAAACCATGGGTCAACAGGATAGCACACGCAGGCGGGAACCCGGCTGTGCTTGGATTTCTGGTTGAGAGGGCGGTGCTGGGAATATTGATCACCAGCGGAACAAAGTTTGCCGGCCCCGAACTTGAGTTTCATAAAGCTCTTGACCTACAAAAGTTCAGTGGTTATCTTCCGAATGATGCGCCCAAGCGGAATAACAAGGCCATTATCTACGTTCCCACCGCGTACAACTACGCGGCGGTAGATGCAATCCTGGCAGTTCGCCCCAAACAGGTTCGCGCCAAAAAGACAGATCCGCTGCCCGAATCGGAAGCGATCATCGTTGGGATCCAGGTGACAATCTCCGACAGCCATAGTGACTCGGAAGGAGCCTTCATGGGCTCGTGGCAGGAGTGGGAGGGGTTGATGGCGTCTGATAAAACTATCTTTCGCTTCATCTGGATCGTGGAGACCGTCGGCGGGGATCTGTCCGAGAACTGGGTGGACGTCCCGGAGAAGACTGTGACGCTGCGGGGAAAAACGAGTGTTGTGCACCCAGCCTACCAGCGCAGATATCTCTCTTTGATGACATTCAATGAGATGGTGGGCGGGCGTCTGAGGGAGGCAAGGGCCTAAAGGAGGCACGCTCTTGAATCAAGTGAAAAGAAGGGCAGGCAGCAGAACATCCACATCCGCGGCATCAACGGACCACCAAAGATACGAAACATTGGTCCACCGAGGCCACAACATCAATCGATAAGCTCGACCACATATCCACACTCAGCGACTCACTCCCAGAGATTTCCCCCGACGTTGGAGCTCCTAAACTCCACAAGATCCTACAATCTTCTCGGCCTCTTCGTACTGGAGGCCTGTCCGCTCAGCACCTTCAGTCCACCACCGCCCAATCAACCACCCTTCGTGGCGATCTGCTGGGGAATCCCGAATCCAGCCACGGTCGTTGGCCTTGTAGGTTTCCTTGGGTTCGACTGCATATTTAGGTGGAGGACGGGACCTAACCAGCTACAATCGAAAGAGCTCGTTGAGCTCCACAGACACATGCCACTCTTGCACTCGGGGATCCCCTTCTGCATCTTTCCTCCGTCCCTTTAACACAAAATCTCACGATCAACCTGCAATTCTGTCCGCCGTCCCAGGATCTCTGAATTGCCAGTATCTCCCACACCTCATTCAACCCAATCACTTCACACGGGTGAAACCCAGTATCACTACTCTACCAATCTCATCCAGCCCCTACATCACAGATCGGCGCTCACATCACAGATCGGCGCTCACATCACAGATCGGCGCCCATATCACATATCGGCACGCCGCCAGGCAACATCCAATAGCATTCGTCATAACTCACACCCACCATACCTGTCACGACCGTCCTGAAGAACACCGTCACAGCACAAGACATCACACTCATAACGTTACAACAACAACATGATCACAGAGGACGAGTACGCCTGGGCACGAGCCGAGCCGGCTCGAGCCAAAAGCTCGAGCCACGAGCCCGAGCCGGCTCGAGCCCAAGGTTACACAGGCTCGAGCCGGCTCGAGACCAAGGTCACACAAGCTCGAGCCCGGGCTCGAGCCCGGAGGTCGTTGCAACCGCGAAATACCGAAGGTACCCGGGGAGTGGAAATCTTCAAAATGCGTTGGATTCCCACCCTTTCTTCTGTTGTTTTTTCATCTTAATAACACAACCTCCACCGGCAGTCCAGGAGTTCATTACCTCCCTTCAGAATTTACAACTACAATCGCTCAATTTCCGGCATAACCAACCATGCCTACCAACACAAGAGGAGGAAACTACACAAATTGATAAAATCACCACTGTATCTCGCTATGGTTGGAACCTACAATTTGCTCGGTGGCTACAATATTGCAGTCCTATGTATTGTGCGATTTCGCTGCGGACTTTAGGTGGGCGATGAGGGTTGAAATTGATTCTGTCCTATTTACATGTCTGTTTATATCCGTATCTTTCATATTTCTGCGTCTTTCATATTTTCCAGGACCTATACACATATGTAGCGTACCTTGCAATTCTCGCGAGCCGGCTCGAGTCTTGGCGGCTCGAGTCGGCTCGAGCCTCCTTTCGTAAAGCTCGAGCCGGCTCGAGCTCCTTTGTAAAACCACGAGCCGGCTCGAGCCTACCCCCAGGCTCGGCTCGAGCCGGCTCGTGCCCAGGCCTAAGGACGAGGACGATGACGGTCTCGTGACCGCGCCGCAACCGTACACCGCAACCCGACCTTCTACCCAGTCCACCGAATTGGAGACGCCAGGGCGCGCAAGCAATATTCTACAGGACCATCGAGAGCTACATGCTCTGGGCAGAGGTGGACTAGAATATCATTAATGAGGCGACCGCCAGAGGAACGGTTCACACTGAGTCCAAGGAGGCGTATGAACCGATCATCCAGAAGGAAGTCTCAGTGGACGAGTACCGTAGCAAGGTCATGGAACCCGACGCAGCGCTGATCACGCTCGTCCCCGAGGATCAGCAAATCGAGGATACAATCCGCCTGAACCCTCACAACCCATACATGGAATGCCGACTTCGACACTGTCTTACATGCCGACGCTCCATCATACTTCCACCCCAGCTGCGCTTAGTGATCTCTGGCGGGTCGAGCGGCCGGATCTCCCAGGCGCCGACAATGAGGCCGCCTTCATGGACGCCGTATCATCGTACGCCTCCTCGTCAGGATCAACCACCCCCAGGCCGAGGTCACCATCGCCATCACCCGCCATCACCGCCGTCCTCCTCCGGTCCAACCGCCCCACCATCACCAAAGAATGGCTCCCCTCTCCTCCCTCTATGCCCTCCTCTTCCAAGTGCATGACCCCCAACTGCCGCATAGACCACGAGTTCTTGCAGGTCTAATTAATTAGGGACGACCACATAGTCGACGAGATCCAGACGGGGCATGAGAGTGCAGTGACACGGGGTTACAACCACTTATTTACAGATTTCAACCCCCGCCTCGATAAAGTGGAGCGGGAGGTCGCAGAGCTCACGGCCAGCAACACCGCACTCTAACCGAACTGACCGATCAGACACATCACACGGCTCACATGGTGACAGCCGTCAATACTAACCTCGATCATCTCAACCACCGACTGAGCACCATCGAGGCGGACATCAAGGGACTCGGGGAGACGATCATCCAACACCAGGAGCAAAACCGACTCCTGGCCAGCTCCTTCAACAACTGGATGGGTACCATAGAAGCCAACAGGGCAGGGTGGGAAGATTTTTTTTTTTTTTTTTTTAAATACTTAATACTCCTATGCAGCCCCGACGAGGGGCTATGAGGAGCCACGCGGAAGCCCGGTGGATTCAAGGGAGAGGCAAGTTAATCTGCCAATCCCGCGCAAAATAAATACATATAGCGAGGCGAGGCCCCCTGCTGTCATTAATGGACTGACCAATGACTCGGAAGCCTGACTGAGCCTCAACCCCCATGAACCGCAGAACTAAGAGAACTAAACAATAAAAATAGCTTATGGACTTAAAGCAAAGGGAACTCGTGAATAAAGATATCAATAGGACGGAAATAGAGCTGAACTTAGAGATTATAGACCTAAAGCAAAGGGAACTTGTAGATAAAGAGCTGAACTTAGATTAACTCTCCATATAATAGACCAAAGAAGGCCTCGGTGGCCTCGTATCTATCCTTCTCCTCCTCTCTCCAGTCTGGCTCATCTAGCTCCTCCCAGCTCCCCTTGCGCCCTAACAGGTCTCCGCGGATTCGGTTGAAGCGTGGGCACCTGAAGACTATGTGCTCTCCAGTTTCGGTGTGGTGACCGCATGGGCACTCCGCTGATTCCGATTTGCCGATATGGTGTAGCCAGCTCCGTTGTGGACCTCTATTTGTGCGTAGCCAGGTGTAGGCTGATAGGGCGTGCCGATTCCACTCCGCTCTTCTCAACCCGAAGCCTGCTTTCGTCCTTGCTTCTTTCCGCCTGGCTTTGGAGGCTGCACGGAGTCCTCCTTCCGTTATTGTGCGTTGCTCGCCTACGAACTCCCCTAGATGTGACTGTAGGTTTGCTGATCGGTCCGCCTTCTCGTTGCCTGGGATGCCTAGATGGCCTCTAACCCACGATATCTGGAGATCCCTGTGCTGATTGGAGGTGATGAGGGATTTAATGCTGTTTTCGATGCCGGATCTGGGTGGGGACCCTGAGCCCATGTTGCGAATTGCCTGTATTGCCGCCTGAGAGTCGGATAAAATTGCCAGCATATCTGCGCTCTCTTTCTGTAGGGCTATTTGCATCGCAAACAGTTCGCCGTCTGCTACCGTTGCTTGGTCTCCTAGAAAGCCCCCGTAATCCTCTGTCGTGCCCCCTCTTCGGTCCTCGCTGTGAACTCCACTCGCCACTATTCCTTTTCTTCCGGTGCCATCCGTGTAGCACGTCCTCCATCCTTCTTCTAATATTGAACTTATCCCCGCTGCCCATGGACCTAGTTCTTTGGAGGACTTAGACTGAGAATCCATGATTACTCTATGGATGATGGCGAAGGGTGTAGTCTCCTCCCTATCCTCCCATGAAAGCTCGTCCGGGTCTCCTCCATTGAGGTAAAATGCCTCGGATATTGGGGTTCTCATGTGGTGTAGGTCGTTGCTTTGCCTCCATGATGTGTCCTCTTCGATGTATCTCCTAATCTGCCGGTCGCCTGTCCTAACTGCTCTCGCCCCCCAGCACCGCTTCATGTCCTCTATCTTTTCCTGTAGCGGTTCAATGTTGGCGATCCATCCTAGGCTTTGCTGGCTTGAGCCGTGATATCCTCCGGTGATCTTCCGTAGAGCTAAGTATTCTAGGCGCTGCATTGGTTGCAAAAGTTGATATTCTTGCGGTTTATACAGCTCCGCTCCCCATGTGAAGATGGTCCTTATGCAGCCTGTGTAAAGGGATCTGAGGGCGATTGGGCTCATGCCCCCATTATGGTTGCCTAGACTGGTGAGTACCTTTAGGACCTTCTGTGCCTTTGACGTCCTCTGTGCAATGTCCAAGGGAAGGATTCAAGGTGCTCTTCGCATCATCAAACAGCCCCCTGAGTCCCCCTTTCTTCGCGGCATCGCCTCGCTCATCCCACGACACTCCCACTCCAACCCACCCAATTCCACATTCTCGGCCCCCCGGTCAATATCCCCATCGCCGATCACACCTACGCCACCACCATAGCTGCCGACAATCTTATCGAAAAAGATACCACGATGGCTGGTAACGACTGGGCCTCCAACAAAGCATGCTTGTACAGCGACCTCAAGACCGGATCCATTACGCCCACACCCCAGAAACCACCACTATCCCCGAGACACCCGAAACCAAATAAACCATCACGACAACCAACAGCGGCCGCAACAAGAGGAAAACACCAAACCCCAGTAAAATCAGCCGCATCACAGCACCCAGCACACCACTGACGCGCAAGCAGGGCAAAAAAGAGGTGGGTTAACCGGCCGACTAAACACCCACACCTAAAAAGCGCTCGATCCCGTCGGTGCAGGCAGACAAGCCTGGTAGGGGACACACTAGGATGCCCCACGGCAAGAGGGGGAAGGGAAAGGGACCAAAACTCAAGACCAAATACCACACACTCCGAGGTCGGACGACATCAGCTCCTTGGACGAAGAGGGAGAGTGATTCAATGCAGATATGAGCACCATCATGACCCTACCACCAACACGCCAGACTGTTGCAGATGTCCTCAATGAAGCTCAATCCGACGACACTCCGCCCTCCAATATATCCTCTTCGGCCTCCCCACCACACGCCACAGACCACAACATGAAACACAACGAGCCAGATTGCAACTCCGACTCCGACGCCTATTCCATATTACAAAAGGCCTTAGTGAGTACTCGTGAGTAGCCAGTGAGTCAGCATAAGCTGGCTTCTTATGGATTGCTATCAGTATAAGTCAGTATCAAGTAGGAAAAATAGTTAGCAAACTTGCCTCAACTTGGGCCGATATGCATACTATTTATATAACCTACTGCTTATATATAGTTAATACTATAAGACCAAAGTAGTATTCTAAGTCTTATATAGCTTTAGTCTTATCGAGTCTATAATACATCCGAGTTATAGCTGTATTTATACTTTACTCTGCAACTGTCTATCTATTCTTTAAAGTATTTTCATAGCTATAGCTAGCAGTGTAACACTTATATCCTGCAATTCAATAGCCCTTACTGCAAAAGCTACTATAGAAACCCAAAGGCTACTATTACTAGGCTGTGTACATTGCTGCCTCTAATAATCTACCCAATCAAGGTGATATACTATCCTATACATGTTAATGTTCTCTCTGTTCCCCTTATGCCCCTAAAACCTCTAAATATTAGCTTTATTAGAGCAGGGGCTTTTGCTTACCTTATTAAGAGGTACAAGCTAAAGGCACATACTCTTTCTATATATGAGGTAAACCTAGAGATTAATAAGATGAGATCTATGGAGGAGTGGAAATTTATAGTTCCAGACAAATACTATAAATTCATTAACCTGTTCTCAAAAAAAGCTATAAAAAAGCTTGCCTCCCATTGACTATACGACCATATAATTCCTCTGTTAGAAGGTAAGACTCTCCCCTATGGACCTCTCTATAGGATGTCTTAAGTGGAACTAGAAGCTCTGAAAAAGTACTTAGAGGAAAACCTCAACAAGAGCTTTATTCACTACAGCTTCTCCCTAGTGGGTGCTCCAATGCTATTCGTAAAGAAGTCAGACAGCTCCCTTTACTTATGTGTTGATTATTATGGCCTGAACAAAATAACAGTCAAAAACAAGTATCCCTTACTTCTGATTTAGAAGACATTAGCCAGGCTTTCTAAAGCAAAGTGGTTCACTAAATTAAATCTGAAGGAGATTTATAACCTAGTATATATCACTAAGAGAGAGAAGTGGAAAACTACCCTCTAAATATAATATAGCTATTTTAAGTATAATGTAATGCTTGTCAGCCTAAATAATACTCTAGCCTTCTTCTAGTACTTTATCAATGATACCTTGCAAGATTTTCTAGATATATTCTATACTGCTTACCTAAACAATATCCTTATATGCTCAGATACTCTAACAGAATACAAAATCAATATCTGACAAGTATTGGAGAAGCTAAAATAAGCTGGGTTATACCTAAAGCCAGAAAAGTATGAGTTCTATATACAAAAGATTAAGTATCTAGGGTTGATTATCATCACTATAGGCATTAAGATGGACCTAAAGTTGCTACAATTCAGAAGTAAGAAACCCCAGTTAACTTTAAGGATATGCAAGCCTTCCTAAGATTTACAAACTTTTACTACAGGTTTATCTTGGGATATTTAAAGATTGCAATACTCCTAATAGCCTTGATGAAAACAAAGATAGAAGCTGGCTCACACCTAATAAAAAGGGCCTTCTACTAAAATCCAGAAGCCCAGTCCACCTTCCAGAACCTCAAGGATACCTTCTGCTTAGCATCAATCCTTGCCTATTTCAACCCTGAATAGGATTGTATTGTTGAAACTGATACCTCCAACTATATCTCTGCAGGAATCCTATCCTAGAATAATAATAATAGTATTCTCCACCCAGTAGTATACTTCTTAAAAAAGAACTCTCCAGTAGAGTATAATTATGAAATCTATAATAAAGAGTTAATAGTCATTATGCAAGCATTTAAGGAATAGAGGCCCCACCTAGAATCAGCAAAGACAATCATAGAGGTTCTCTCTGATTACAAGAACCTGAAGTACTTTATAACTACCAAGGTGCTAAACTGCTGGCAGGCTAGGTAGTTGGAATTCCTTTTCTAATTCAACTTCAAGATTACGTACTAGCCTAGAAAAGCTGAGGGTAAGCTTGATATACTAACTCGGAGATCAGGAGATCTCCTTAAAGGTAGAGATAAAAGGCTAAAGTACTAGAATCAGATGGTATTAAAATCTGAAAATCTCAACCTGGCAGCCAATACCTTTACTGATGCTGATACTGATACTGATACTAATACTAATACTGATGCTAATACTGATACTGATACTAATGCTGATACTAATGCCGGAGCTAACCTTCTTCTACAGATATAACAAGTATATGCGGAGGACCCTCTAGTTAAGGAAATAGTTATTATGGTTGAATCTAGATAGTGCCATAATACTAAGATCTCTTTAGCTAAATATACTACTTAGGATAGCCTCCTATACTACCTAGATCGGCTTTATGTACCTGAAAGGTAGCTATAGATATAACTGATCAAGAAATATCATAACAACTTAGCTATGGGCTATCCTAGAGTAGCTATGACTCTAGAGCTACTAGCCAGACAGTACATCTGAATCGATTAGTAGAAAGATATAGAAAGGTATATATAGAACTACCATACCTATAAATAAATAAAGCCTACTTACCATACCCTCTATAAAACTCTGAAGCCTCTAAAGATCCCAAATCATCCCTAATAACACCTGACTATAGACTTTATAACTAGGTTTCTGGAGGACTCAGGATTCAATGCTATTCTAATAGTAGTAGACTAATTGACTAATATAAGGTACATAATACTCTGTTGAGATACCTGTTCTGCCCCAAACATAGCCAACTTCTACCTCAACTAGGTGTTCTACTACCATAGTCTCCCTAAGTCTGTTGTATCTAATAGGGGCCTCCAATTTACCTCAGAATTCTAGAAAGCTTTCTGTGAACTCTTGAGGATCAAGGTATATCTCTTAATAGTTTATTACTCTAGATAGATGGCCAGTTAGAGAGACTGAATGCTATCATGGAATAATATCTGTGAGCCTATATCAACTACTAGTAGAACAACTAGGAATCATTATTAGCAACCTGTAAGTTCACCATAAACAACTAGTTCTCAGAGTCTTTAAAAACCTCCCTCTTTCTAGCTAATTATAGTTAGCACTCCCAGTTTGTGGATACCTTAAGACCCTTGTAGAAAGCCTACCTCCTGGTGAAGGAGTTTACGGCTAGGATTGCTGAACTCCAGTTTACCCTAATAGCTAAGTTGGGATATCCACAAGTAAGATAGGCTAAGTATACTAATAGGTCAAGACTGCTAGTACTGAGGTATAAGCTTGAAGACTAAGTATAGCTATCCAGCCAATACTTTTAGACAAAACAGCCCTTTCGTAAGCTAGATCACAACTTCTTAGGTCTCTATGAGGTATTAGTAGCTATAGGTACTCATACTTACTGACTGAGATCATCAAGTCATTTATATTTCAAAGATCGAACCAACTACTTATAATCCCCTTCCTAGGTAAAAGTACCCCCCACCTCCTCCTATAGTGATTGCTGGTAAAGAGAAGTAGGTGGTTGAGGAGGTACTAGACTCTAGAATGCACTATAGGCAAGTTCAATATAAGGTCAAGTGAGTAGTATATAAGGAGACTACCTAGCAACCTATAGAGGACTTGGAAAATATGTAGAATTTGGTTACCCTGTTCCACTAGTGATACCTTAAGAAGCCTTGCCCAGTTGACTAATATTATGACTTTGTATCTTTATTGTTGTTTAGAGTTGGGGTTGGAGTTCTTATTATTGTACTTATTATTGTTTACTATATTATTCACTAGTTGTCATATCCAAGCCTTAAGTTACTGGAGCTCCAGCCTAAAAGGGGGATAGTATTATAACTGCCTCTTCTTAGTCTTCATTATCTTTATCATTACCTATAATACAGGTAATAAGATATTACCTTAATCCTATTTGACACTTGAATAGAATTCTACTTGAGTATTATATTATTATTATCCCCTTATCATAGTATTAGATATCACCTATGATATAGATGATAGATTATCATTGTACTTTGCTTGGCTTCTAAGCTAGAAATTTCAAGAAGCTTATTTCTTCTATTGCTTTAACAGCTTATAAATATATAGCTCCTTACCCTTATACTGTTCTTAGATCCTTATCCAACATCTTGTATATCCAATATAGGACTTTGTTTCTCTCTACAAAGGTGTATCCTCCTTATATACTCTTTGCAATCATCTTGCCTTGCTTCTTCATATCTTTTGTCTCTTGCCTCTTGCCTCTTGCCTCTTGCCTCTTACCCTATAATCTCAGCTTCCTTCTATCATATACATTACACTTCTACATATATAATCTCCTTATCCAATACCCAGGTGTACCTCTTGGTTACCTTATTCCTAGAGCCTATATTATAACTATCATATAAATAGATATATTACTAAAGTTACAATATTAATAATAACTCTATATCTAAGTATAGATCCTAGATATAGAATTGAAGTTAAAAATATATAAGTACTAAATATATAATATAGTTGAGATATCTATATTCTATATAAGTTAGAGTAAAAAACTAATATAAAGAAGTACTAAAATATATAATACTATTAGAATATTTACTTCTATACTAGGAAGATAAAAACCTTAAATATAAGTATATAATCATATTATAAATAAAAGTTAGTGAAGTTAGTTAATTAAAATATTCTTTAGTATATTAAAAAAGATTTTTAGAATAGCTCTTATGCCTTTTGATAGTATTAGGTAGTATTAAGTAGTATTGAGTAGTATTGAGTAGAATCTAGTAGTATATAGGTATCTCTAGTGATATCTAGATAAATCTTAAAATATATTTCTTGAATACTACTAAAGATACCTATTTGATACTACTAGATACTACTTATTACTACTAGATACTACTTGATGCTACTCAATACTATGAGGAGGCAAACTTTTAGACATTAAAATCTTCCTTAATATAGAGAAAAAGTAATATTATAACTGAAATTATATAGACTAAGCTAGTAGTACCTTCTAGTAGGTAGCTTAAGTTAGCTCTACTTTCCTATATATATATATATATCCTATATTTAGTTATTGCTTTCTAAAACTTAAGTAAAGTTTTTTATTACTAGGTTACTTTGAATGAAGTTATTATTCTTTATATATAATATATTTAATTAAACTTAAGTAAGTAATTTTGTTTTTATTCAAATAGATATTACTATAATTACTAGCTTACTACTAATACTTTATATTAAAGTAAGTCTTTTTATAAATTTTAGAATATAAATAAGAGTAGTTTGGAACATATTCATAATAGTAAGGTTGAACTATTCTATAACACTATTTGATTATGGACTATAGGTAGGAGTAACTTAATGTTCTATACCTTTAAAAGAACAGTAAGTATTCTATTCATTATTAATATATTCACCTCCTCTGTCTGATATAATGATATATAGATATCTAGTTGTTTGATTAGAAATAAGTTCATAAAACTTCTTAAAGTACTTTATAGCTTTAGATTTTTTCTTCAAAAAATAGATATGATTATATTGAGTTGCATTATTATTAAGTATCATATAGTAGAGGGAACCACCTAAGGATTGTACTGAGAAGGAACCAGCAAGATCTGTATGAACTAGATCAAAACGTACCTTACTGCATTTATTTGTTGGAGTGGAGGCAATATTTTTGGTATTACTTTGAGTATAAGTATTACAGAAGAACTTGTAAGGGTATAAAGGAATAAGATTACTATCTAAATACTATTCAATAGTATGAAACCAAGTCTGTAGAGAGCTATATCTAAGAGTTTTATACCAAAACTGAATAGAAGTATAGGCTTTACCATACTTTACTTAAGCTAGTAGTTCATATAAGTTTGAACCAGTAGATCAAAATATAAATAGATACATTCCATTTTTCAAACTAATCTTAATCTAATTATCTTTACCAACTATCCTACACTTCTTTGCAATATATTTCTAGGAAACCAAAGATGTATAAGACTAAGCTAGAATATACAGAATATCACTAAGAGATAGAGGAACTATTTGACTACCAGATACAATATTTAACTTAACTATTCCCTTATGAGTAGCTTATAATACTTAGCCATCACTTACTTTAATGCCAATTGATACTAGAGTTAGATCTTGAAGATAGGAGAAGTCAGCAGTTATATAATATGTAGCAGCAGTATCAAAAGTCTATACCTCTTGTGATTTTAATGTAAGGCTTAATAAAGAGTGTCCAAGGTTAATAGATTGCATAAAGAGAGTAAATATTAGAAAAAAAAATTTAGCATCCAGATATAGTACTAAGTATCTGGACACGATTTTGCATCCTATGCATCCTGTACATCCAGATGCCTCGAGGTATTATATTACAATCTAGACGTAACTAGGGCTCTACGCTGCATTGCAATACAATCCCAATACTATTGGGGCAACAATAGCCATCCAGATGGTAGTTGATATAAGCTCAATATTTGGATATTAAAGTTCATTCCCATCACATCAATAACTCACTTGAGGTTGTTAATACTATAGGTTCCATGTCTGGCATTGCTAAACCAGGGCCCCAAATCACTCTCTTCTATAATGTATACCTTTTCACTACTTGCATATACAATAGCTAGGTATGTAGCCACTATTGCAGCTATTAAATATGTACAAAGTAGAAATATTTATTGTATTCGCTAATAATTATATATACAGAAGTAATAGATATATATATTGAGCATGCAATTGCTGCTCTAATCGCTCTGAGACTCGCTCTAAAACTCACTCTAATACTCACTCTAATACTTATTCTAATATTCAGTCTAATACTTATTCTAATACTCGCTCTAATACTCACTCTAATACTCACTCTAATACTCACTCTAATGCTTGCCATAATGTGCTGGGATATAGAGTGAAGGGAAAATGCACGGGGAAGAGAGGTATATATATAGGAAAACTATAGTTGCCAAGGTCAACTGGTAAGGCTGACTTTGTAAGCATTCCTATAAAACATATCACAAAGCGTAAACTCTGCACATATCTCTATACCACGACTACGATTTTCCAATATGACTATTACTAGGCCAGGCATTGAATAGTACAGCACCTGCTGGCGAAAGAGGGCTGAGCGCCATTGATCACTATTCTGCCACTTCTCTTATTATCCCTTATCTTATTATCTTCAGAAAGTTTAAATTGTCAGCCTTACCCATCAGCCTTAGCAACTATGGTTTTCCTGTATATATACCTCCCTTCCTAGCGCATTTTCCCTTCACTCTGTATCTCAGCATATTAAGGCAAGCATTAGAGCAAGTAATAGAGTGAGTATAAGAGCGAGTATTGGAGCGAGTATTAGAGCGAGTATTAGAGTGAGTATTGGAGCGAGTATTAGAGCAAGTATTAGAGTAAGTATTAGAGTGAATATCAGAGTGAGTATTGGAGCAAGTATTAGAGTAAGTATTGGAGCGAGTATTAGAGCAAGTATTAGAGTAAGTATTAGAGTGAGTGTTAGAGCAATTGGAGCAGTGATTGTATGCTTTATATATATATCTATTACTTCTGTATATATAATTATTAGCAAATACAATGGATATTTCTGCTATATACATATTCAATACCTGCAATAGTGGCTATATACCTGGCTGTCATATATACAAGTGGTGAGTGGGTATACATTGTAGAAGAAAATGATTGTAGGCTATCTATTAGCAATACCAGTGGTAGAACCTATAGCATTGGGGATAAGCAGCCTGTTCCATATTGTGTCTAAGAGGAGGGAGCATCTGCAATGTGCATGTGTTGCGTCCCAGGCATGCGAGCACTATCCCAATGCGTCCAAACGCTCACACTCTAAGTATTTGGCATCCTGATCTTAAGTTTGTCTCCTATATGTCCTATGCGTCTCAAGTATCTAGATGCATAGGATACAAATTATATTTTTGATGATGAAGGAGGTTGTGGAGGAGATAAGAGTAAATCTAGAAGAGATATCTGAAGCTTAAAATATCTTAGCAGCATTAGAAGGAGTAGCTTTCTTCTCTTCTAAAGCCTTCTTAAAAACTAAGCAATCATTATGCTTGTAGTTTTTAGAGAAAAGGTTGCATTTCTAATAGTATGAGTATTTATTAAAGAGAGGAATATCTAGCTAAGTTGCTGAAGTTGGCTTGCTACTGGCTCTCTTATCTTGAGACTTCTTCTTTTGAGTTTTCTTTTAATTGCTAAGTAATGTACTACTATCCGTTATAGACTTAGAAGAAAGTTCCAAAATCTGAGTGTGAGTTTTACTATAAATGAGATCAGATTTAGATTGCAAGTTTTTAACAATAGTATTATAGGAAGCTAGAAGGATGAGGAGAAGGAGATGAGCTTTCAACTCTTGATCAGTAAATAATTACTTTAGACTATATTGCTATTTTTTATCTGTTGAAGTAATAATAAAAAGCTTAGTAGTGATAGTTGTAAAGTAAGTTTCAAACTAAGCAATGTATTTATTCTAAGAGGTAGATAGATCCTTCTTAAAATCAAAGACTATAAAGATAGGATATATTAGGGGTGAGCTAGTAATCATGGTAATATCTGTCAGAATATCGACATATAGAGATAAATTACTTACTTAGACCTAACTAGATACATAATGTATAAAGAATAGTAGCTTTATTCAAAGTAGTCTAGTAATATAAGACTTCCCTTAAGTCTTAGAAAGCAATAGCTAGATGTAAGAAGTAGGTATATATATAGGAAAGTGGGGTTGACTTTAGGCCACTCACTATTGGGTGGTACTAGCCCAGAATATATAATCTTAGCCAAAATAGAATAGATCATTGAGGTAACACTCTTATGATCAAAAGTATTTTCTAGTAGATCTTAGGCTTCCTTATAGGATTTATAGTTACCAGCAATTTCTTTGAACTTATCTGTAATGAGTTGTATTAATAGAGCTGGTGCCGAGTTATTCTTTTTTTTCTAATTAGCATAAGAGTCATTCACTATTAGTTGAGCTTCAAAGCTATTACTAACTGCACAAACTTCAGTATTATTAAGATGAATCTGGACTTTAAGCTACTAGAGTGTATAATATTCAGTGCAAAGAAGAGCAAAAGATTAAATTTTGAGTAAACTAGATTCTTAGTAGAGAGTTATAGATAAAGTGAAGGTAATTTCCATTTGGTAAAGTGTAAGAGTAATAGTAGTAGCAATTGTAGCATCATATATAAAGTTAAAGGTTGATAATAATTTTGCTATTGTAGGTAGAAAGGTGCTAGAGGAATTAATCCATTAAGGTTAATTAAATTTATTTATTCATTTGGGTATATAGAAGAGCTTTATAGAACCTGACATCAATTCAGGCTCATAACCTAACAAAAGATACATGTAGAAATATGTTATTAGGCAGTAGAAGTGGTTCTAGTAAGGCAGTAGTAATGGTAGCAGGAATAGCAGTAAGTACAAGTGTACAGTAGATCTCTAGTAATAAACCTACTAGAGCATATAGTAATATACTAAGTAGATTGTCACAATAGCATACTTAGTTGTCTTTGTCATCACCTGTAAGCACAGATGATAGGCTATTGCTATTGTTGCCTTTGGCATTACTTGCAATTGCAGGTGATAGGTTATTATTACCTTGCTTGGCTTCTAAGATAGAAATCTTGGGAAGCTTATTCCTTCTATTGCCCTAGCCAAGAATTATGTATATATAGCCCCTATCCATCGTACTGTTATTGAATTTCTATCCAATGTCTTGTATATGCTATACAAGACCTTGCTTCACCCAGTACTTGTGCACCTTCCTTGTTGTAAGGAAATACCCTATGACTAACTTTCTCCCTCACAAATGTATTTTCTTATGAATTTTCTTACTCAGCAAGCATCTCAAAACACATAACATTCTGTGTACTGTCTGCCTTGCTAATATTTCACATACTTTTACATGCTTTCATATGTTATCATATGGTTTCACATGTATAAGTTAAAGTCAAGACTTAACCTATTTTATACTAGATAGTATTTGGAAGTACTATCTAGAAGATTAGATAATATTGATCTCAATTATATATAAGGGTCAGATGATAGTGCAATGCTTCAGCACTGCCCCAGCACTACTCCATTGGAAACACATATAGTCCTCTGAATTTCCCTTCAGTTAGACTGACAGTTAGAACTTAGAATATAGTTAGAGTACAATTAATGAAGTTCCACTGGTTAATCTTCTAAGTGCCTTTGGCACTTCTATAATACTTTACCTATTATAGTAATCTTATGCTAATGGTAATAACTTTAATAGTGAGAATAAACAATACACTATTAGTAATCTACTTTGTAGTATACATTACTAGCCTGAGATTATCTGATTAGATAAGATCCTTATCTTATCTAATCTGATCTTCCAGTCCCCCTATCAACACTTTATATTTTTTTAACCTAAGAACTTGATTCTTACCTAACTAGGAAGGCCTGATCAACCTTACCTAATCAACAAAGTTTCTACTAACAAGAGTAGAAACTAGAGCTAGTATAAGCCTATAGCATAAAGCAATAGCATCAAAGTCTGACTGTCAGCAGTAAGACTATCCTCTAAATAGCAACAGTAAGACTATTTAACAAATAGCAACCAATAAAGTCTACAAGTAGTAGCAAAACAACAATAAGGGCAACAATATCTGTATTTAACTGGCAAATATAAAGAAATAAGGAAAACTACCTAAACTGGTAGCTCTGAGACCTAGAAACAGCCTCAGAAGTCTAATAAGAGTGTGGATTATAGGAACTAGTCCTATTAACATTCAAACTCCAGAGAGTGTTCTAGCCCCACTCTCTACCTAGCCTAAAGGAAAATTGGGAATTCTCCCAATAAGCAGAACAAGAAATATTTCTGTACCTCTCCCTCCAAAAAGAATACAAGTACCCAGCAGTCCAACCCCTATCCTTCCACTCAACTTTCTTCCCAGCATTTAAAGGAAACCCTGCTCCCACAACAATCTCATCAACAAAAGTAACCCTTTTTCCCTTCAGTTTCCTCTCTCCCTTACCATAATCAACTTTGGTATCAGAAGCAACAGACAGAGGATAAGAAGGAAGTTGATAAGAAGTAGATTCTTTCTCATCAGGATCTACCTTAAAGAAAGTAGGAATAGAAGAAACAGAGTCCAAGGAATTAGTGGTATAATATCTGATAGATATGGAGACTCCTAAACAAAAAAGTACTAGTGTAATGGAAGGAGGAGCTAGAGCTAGGAAAGGCAGAAGAAAGGCAATGACAAGTGAAGAGCTAGATGTACTTAAAGCCAAGTTAGTCAATACCCCTAAAAAGAAAATTCCAACTAGGAAAGATATTTCAGAAAAAGAAATGGAAATAAGGGAAATAGTCATTAGGCCTAATTCATCTATGCCTGAAGTAAGGATTGTAACACCTCCTACAACAAAAGCCTTTTGGGATAAAAGTGAGTCATCATGGTACCAAAGGATATCACAAGTATTTATATACCTAATAATAAACAATATGTTATCAAAAAGAAAAAAAGAACTATTGGCTGAAGTAGATGAAAAGTTTATAAATTTTCAACAAAAGGAACAATTTGACAAGTCAGTTAAAATGGACTTTCAACTCTTATCTACTTCAAAAGCAGTATGGCCTTACCCAACCTATAACTTATATAAAGGAGTTCCATGGCTAGCATTAAACTGGCCTTTTCTGACACAGTACATGCTTATGGGTAACCTGTATGATTTGGAAACTCCAGAAATTGTGCCTCCAATAACAGAACCTGTAGAAACTTATGAAGAGATAGGAAGGAAACTGTTTAGAGCTGGAGGCAAGGGTAAGGGGAAAAGTGTGCAGTATGAAGAAGAAGATGATGGAGACTATGAAATAGATGTAGAGGAAATATCTGAAAAAGACATGCCACCTCTACCTAAAGTTAGGAAAAAGCCAACACATACCAAAAAGAGTAAGACCCCAAACAAAAAGTCTAGAAAAGGCTCTAGTGGTGTAGCTAGAGGTGGAAGTGAGGATCCAGGATCTGGATCTGAGGGTGATGAGTTAGATAATGGCTCTGATGATGATAGAAAGAAAAGGTCAACTAGGGAACCTAGCCCTCATCACTTGGAATGGTCTAAAAAGACTGGTCAAACTATACCATCACAACAGATCAGCAAATCTCTATTGAAGAAAGCAAATAAACTTGTAAAGATCCCCAATCCCCCAATGATTAATAGAGATTCTGAAAAATGGAGGGATCAAACTACCTTTAATAATTATATGCAACAGTTGCAGAAGTGGGTAGAGTATCAGAGGATGGATATAGCAAGTTGGGAAAGCTTAGATAGAGCAAGCTTTATGTTTGAGAGAAGTGCTCAGACTTGGTATAATCAGTATTGCTCTGAGAAAACTAATATTGAGGATAGGAATTTCTATGAATTTATGTTAAAACTGAGAGGTAAACTCATTTCTACAGTAGCACCTGAAGTCTTGTGGAAACAATATCTGTCACACCATCAGAGGCCAGAAATTACTGTCATGCAGTATGCACAGAATCTATAGGAGTTTAAAATTTAGTACAAGGACCTGAATGGACAGGATATGATAAGTGATTATGCACTAAAAATGAAACTAGTAGATGGACTAGTACCCCTGCTTAGTGCTAAAGTCAAAGGGTTAATATCATATAAGTTTACCTTTGAGGAAATATTGAACAAAATTGCAGTTCAGGAAGATGTATGTAATGAATGGTACTAGACAGTATTCATTCGGTACCGTTTATACAATCTATATCCGTAGGCACGGACGTTTGTGTATTTCGGTTCTGCTGAGGTAAGATCTCAGAAGGGTAGGGAGATTACTATGTGGGACGTTCCCAAAGGGAACAGTAATTAACTAGTGTAATCTATCTTATATGATTTGTGCTATCTAAGCTATATGATTTTGATCTGATCGAAATATAGGCTTGCTTGCTCTGAAGGCTTGCTTGGTTGCTTCTTGTCTTCTTTGGATTCCAGAGGGAATCCAGCGGCCTATTTATACTCCTCTGAGATCTGATGACTAAGGAAATAAATACAATAAAGGGTGGCACACCAGAAGGTGGTGCGCTATACAAAAGGGGTCATGTGGCCATAGTAATGAGTCACACGCCATAAACGATGGTCATGTGGCCATAGTAATGAGTCACACGCCTAAACAGAGGTCACGCGGCCATAATGAGGGTGTCTTCATATGGCAAGTGCCATGGAACTTCCCATGGCAGATTCCGCGTGCTATGGACGCTTATAAAGCAATAGGAGGTGGTAGAAGGCTAGTCCTTCAACCGAGAGCTTAGTTACATAACATAGTAGTAATATAGGAAATACAAAAGTATATAATCAATTATATAAGCAATGAAATAACGTTCTCCATTACACTTCCCCACATAGAAGGATTTCCTATCCTTACTTCCTTCGCTCTGCCATATTGGTTTCCATACGTCCTAAGATTTGATGCATTGTTAATACATTAGCATTAACATGAATATCCTTAGTGTTTCCTTGACTCATGATTCTATCTCGTTCTTGTTGGATGAGAGCTCGGGTCTCATCTCTAGTTCGTGGTCCTTGTTTTCCTTTAGTCCTTCGACGTCTCTTGAATGTATCTTCCATGCTTCCGGTCGTCCAGAAGTCTTGAAGAATTTGGTGGTGATATCCTTGGCGTTTACCCAGGAATCATATTTAGGAGTGTATCCTAGCCATCTGACCTTATATTGTCTTTCTCCAGTTCGAGGAGCTGTTCTGAATTCTAATACCTTTTCAACTTCATAATGATCATCTTGAATTGGTCCTGGTTCCTGAGATTGTCTGTGAGGGAACTGGATAGGATCGTTTTTGTAGTATGGTTTGAGTTTGCTAATATGAAAAGTATTATATATGAGATGGAGGTCAGGTTGACTGGATAGGTCTAGGCTATAGTTATTACGTTTCTGATTACTAGAAATAATGGGAAATGGGCCTAGCCATTTTGGTTTGAGTTTGGGTGAGACATTCGATAGGTTGATATTTTCTGAGGAAAGCATAACTTGTTGTCCGACTGAAAATTTGGCTATATTGGGTAGTCGTTTGTTCGCTTGAGATGCTTGAGTCTTCTTGGCGTCATATAGGTTTTTAGACGTTACCTCATGACGTTCGTTTACTGGTACATATGCATTAATGGGGTATGGAAGTATCGATACGCCAAGATGTGCATTAAATCCAAATAGTGTGGAAAAGGGACTATTCTGTCTAGCGGCATTATACCTAGAGTTAAGTTTCAACTGTATCTCTGGTAGTTTCTGTAGCCAATCAAATCCTTCGATTTTACAGGCTCTTGCTACTTGTAGAATTTCTTTGTTCACAATTTCCGATTGTCCGTCTGCACGTGGATGATATGCGTGGACGGTTCCAACTTGATTCCTTTATTCCTAGCCCAATCTTGAAAGTGCGTTGACATAAAAAGAGTGTCGCGGTCAAAAACAATACAGAAAGGGTATCCCATAGTTGGGACTACATGAGTATCAAAGGTAGCAGTACATTGTTCTGCTGTGAAATTATCTGAGACAGGAATAAGAAACTTGAATCCTGATTGTCTATCGACAATCGTCCAAAGTCGTGAAATACAAACTACATGATCTTCTTCAACAGGAATATTCGGGTACAAAATTGAACACTTAGTAAACACAGGTGCTACTTTAAGAAAATCCATCGATATGTCAGTCCATGGCCTGCTTGGTACATGTAATGGGGTTACGAGTCCAAGTGGCGCCTTGTTGGAATACTTTGTCCTTGACAAGTATCACAACTTCTGATATAGTCCTTAGTTGGTTCTGCAAAGGACTGGCAATCATATCGGTCAGTAAGATATTTCATCGTTTTTTCAATGCCACCATGAGCGGTTGCTTCATGTGCATCTTTAATAACCAATTCGAGATAGTTCTTACCTTCGATGTTAAAGGTAGAGGGCAAGACTAGTCTCCATTGTCCTTGTCGGTTCTTGACATACAAAAATCCGTCTTTTCTTCTATGATCCTTACGATTCACAAAGGTATCATAATAGTTCTTCCAGATAGGACATACTCTCATGCATGATTGATATGCGGCTTTCATACCTGTTCCTTGGTCAAGCCAGTGTGTGATGAAGTAGTCCTTGTCGTCTACCCATCCGTCGCTGATGTGTTTCTCTTCAATGAGCTTGTTGAGGGTCGGTTCGATCCTTTGTTGAAGTCATTGATGGTGGGTTTCTTCTCCTTGCATGTAGAAGCATTATGTCCTGAGAACTTACAGAAATCACAACGCTGTCTGGAGGTCTTGGTGTCTTGAATGAAAGAGGGTAAATCTTCGTCAATGGCTACTCGCTTTTTAGAACGAGTGGTGACGGCGGCGGTGTTGATTGGAATTGCGTTACTGCTGCTAGCAGTTGCAGCTGGTTGTTGAGGTGCATTCCATGGTTGTTGTGGGGCAACAGGAGTATTCCTGATCTCCTGTTCCATTTGTCGGTTGGTCATCTGTTCGGTAGGGTTACTGAACTGAATGCTGGGTTGGAGAGTGGGTTGTGTCGGCTTGTTGGCAATCCATCTTTTTGCCCATTCTCCGATTTCCTGGATAGCTTCTTCACGGCTGAGAGCTGGTGGAGGTGGATAAGCTGGTATTTGTTGTACGGTGCTAGTTCCTTTTGAGGCTCATTTGCGGCTAGGATATGCGCAATACGAGTCGTAAGGAATTCCTTCTCCTTCTTAAGAACTGAGGCTGTCAGGTCACAGTTCAAACTGCCATGTCCGTGGTGGTTGCATATTGCACATGTTTCGACGGTGAACATGCAGTTGTTCATGGCGTGGGAGCTGCCATGAACTGGACAGTAAAAATCGCGGCAAAAGGACCAGTGCATCCTTTTGTGTTGTTGCCAATTGCTATGAGCCAGGTCGATAGCAATTTCTTTCGCTTCTTCAGGAGCGAGGGTATTTTGTTGTGCGTTTTCAGAAGATGGAGGCCTATATCTTAGTCCAAGAACTGTTAAGGGTTTGTTCTTGTTTATATTGGGTACACGATCATACCCGCTGAAAACTTCTTCTGGTATAGTAGATAGAGTCTCGTCGTCTGAGATCTTCTTCCTTCATCATGTCATATTCGCTTTCTTCGTCCTGGATGCTCTCGAAGTATGGACAGAAGATATGGTGTCCAAGTTCTTCGGCTCTTCCACGACATTTGTTGAAGTCGCAGTCGACATGCTTGAAATTGATAGCTCCGCGAGAAACATATTGTTCTGAGTAGGGTTTCTGGTGAGTGGAAAGTTCTTAAAGCGTTGGTAGAGATATTGCGGTTGTAGGTATGGTTAGGAGGATCGATGCTGTTGGAAATATAATCGTCCTCGGTGGTGGGAGTGTCCAAGTATTTATGCTTTCTTGATAGAGCATCTGCTATCAAATTTTCCTTTCCTGCGGTATGCTGTATGTCTGTATCAAATTCCATTAGGTAATCTTGCCATCGCCTCAATTTTTGACTTGCAGGCGTTTGAGTATGGAAGGTTACTAATGGTTTTGGTCGGTAAGGATAGTGAACTTGTGACCTCTCAATTGTGCTTCAAAAAATTTTAATGAGTCAATAATCGCTAATAATTCCTTTTGAAAGGTAGGATAATTGAGTTGTGCTGGATTAAATTTTCTAGAGTGGAAGCATGATGGTCTGATGTGCGTCAACGGTCCTTGACCTATCCAAGATCCTAGTCCTACATCACTAGCATCACAGACTAAATATTTGGGTTCAGTAGATTCATTATTCCAGGGTTTTAAAACATGTGGGGAATTCACGAGTTCCTTAAGTTTTTCAAACGCTGCGTTATGAGTATCTGTCCATTCCATTTCTTTGTTTCTCCTTGCAGTTCTGACAGGGTGCTTGCATATGATGCCAAGTCAGAATAAATCTGCTGAGATAATTAATGATTCCAAGGAATCCTCTAAGATCCTTTTTTCTTGTAGGAGTTGGAAATGTTAATATAGTAGTCCTCTTCTTCGGGTCTACATATAATCCATCTGATGTCAAAATGTGTCCTAAGATTTCCAATCTTGGAGTAAAGAACTGGCATTTGCTTTCTTTGAGATAAAATTTCTTATCCTGTAGACGTTGAAGTACTTTCTTAATAATTCTACATGTTCTTCATACGTTTTAGAGAATATAATAATATCATCAATATAGATGATTAAATTTTTATAGACTATGTCCTTAAAAATTTCATGCATAACACGAACCATGGTAGCTGGTGCGTTACGATCCCCTTGTTGCATAACTCTACTTCTGAAATATCCCATGTGACATAAAAAGGTAGAGTGTTGCTCAGATTCTTCATCGTTCCTGATATTAAAAAATCCATCGGCTAAGTCGACCTTAGTCCAAATAGGATTCTCCGCTACTAGTTCAATTGCTTCATTAATATCTGGCAATGGGGTGTGGTCCGGTTCTACGGCTAAATTGCGGTCTCAACAGTCATTGACATGTCGGGCTTCTTCCGGTTTATCTCGTTTAGGGATAGTGAACATGTCTACAGCATTTGTGTCATTTTCTACTCTATATATGTGACCTGACGCTTCTTCTTCGACTAATTTGTCATGGATTTGTTGTCTAAATCGATGTCCTGAGGGTCGCCATTTTGGTATCCAAGTAGCTCCTGCTTTTGGTTTGATAGAGTGATTAATTTTTCTTAGTGGCGGTAATTCCCGTGGAATTGTCTTGGGAAATAATAAGGGAAACTCCGTTACTGGGTTGAATTGTTTCTGTACCATAGAAACAGCTGTCACAAGTTCTCTTTCTGAATCAGTTTCGTCTGCGTCACTAATATTTTCCCAATTATCTGGTTCACTATAATCTGTAACTGATTCGCAGCTGACCTGAGTATATGCGATCTTATACTATTCGCTATAGTTCTAGATCCTTTCCATACACTAAGCTGGAATCGTGAAATGTTTTCAGGTTGGAGAGTAACTGGTTCCTGATGGGCAGGAATTATTGCTCGCACTTTGCTGAGAGCAGGTTCTCCTAGTATCATGTCCCATCCAGTCAAATGAGCTACTAGAACGTTCGTTCTTCTACATAACCTATCCAATCAAGTTTGATAGTACAAGCCTTGTCTATCGTTCCTTTTGAACCTTTAATTGCAGTACTTAATGATTTCTTCTCGATACTTCTAGTTGGTATTTTGTATAGGTATACAAATTGTGAATTGATTAAGTCTCCTCCCTTCGTTTGAAGATCAATTAAAGCTAGTGCGGGGTGTTCGTTAGCTCTAACGAATACCTTGCTAAAATCTGGTACCTGTCTTGACAAGGGTCGTTCCTTGATTTTATCCTTGTTGTTTTTATCCTTGGTGGCTATCGGCATAGCTAAATCTTATGCGGCTGTACGCATGGGTACCTTATTTTTTCGTTTCCTACAGTCCTTGTAGGAGTGTCTAGGGTTCCAACACCATAGACATTTCTTGTCTTTAATTAATTGCATCTTCGTCTTCTGATCCAATTTTTTTGTAATGGTGTCTCAATCTGAGTCCTTCCGATTTTCTGTGTTGGGTTTGGTGTTGGGATTGCTGCTAGGATTAAATCCTGTTTTTTGTCGTTGATTCTGGTCCCTGCGTGGACCGTGACTTCGATTTTCATTCCGAGGGTATTGTCGTCGGGATGTATTTGTTGTGGATGGTGGGGCAATATCCTTTTTGGAAGCTTCATATAACTCCGCTTAATGTACGAGCTGGTCATATGACCATTCTTCTTTGATTAAAGGAATTAATGTAGCTGACATGTATGGCGGTAGGTGATTAAGAAACTTTCTTCTTTTTACTTCCTGCGATATTGATTGTTTGCCATCCTTGTCAATCAATTTGATTTGCATTTCAGTAAGCCAGTTGGCAAACTGTTTGATTCCCATGTAACGTCCGTCCTTGTATGGTGTGGCTGTCTCCTATCGTTTCCACAAAATGTCCTTACTAGTAGAGGGTATCAGAAAATCCCTTAGCACTAGTATGAAACCAAAGAATGTCGCATTCTTTCCTTTTTCTCTTAGGAATTGATTATAAGTAGTAAGTGCGCTTCCTTCTATTCTGAATCCAACAATTTCCAAAGCTGAAGCGCCTTCCAAATCTATTCTTTTGAGAACAAACCAACGTTGCATTGCTGTGGCCCAAGAGTCAAAATATTGTGAGTCTTGCCATTTTTTGTCTTCTCCTCTTAATTTTTCTGGCATATCAATCTTTATTCCTTTTAAAGCATTCGTTGCTTTATGGTTACCCGTTGTAACCATTCCTGTTGTAGATTCCCATTACTGGTATTCAACTGATTTTTCTCATTTGGGTTTTCTTTTAAGAGTTTGACTTGCAACTGACGATGCTTTATCAGAGTCCGAGCTATCATCTCCGCTATCATCGGGGTCTCGTCCTCCTCCTTGTGTTTTCTGCTGCTGTTGGTCTAGTCCTATATCTAGATCATCATCGTCTTCTGGTAATTCTATATCTTCTGGTAGTTGGTCTTTGTCATCTGGTTCTTTGGCTGACCCAGTCCTCCTTTCTGGTGTCTCAGGTGCTCGACCTTTGCCTTTCGATTGATCTTTTGGTGTTCTCAGGAACGCTCCTGAAAGTTCTTTACTAGGATTGAAAAAATCCTCCGCGGTATGTGCTGATTCTTCTAGATGAGTACCGCTCATCATGAATGCCATTATTTCTTCCCAGTTATTTATTACCCAATTCGGTTTCCTTAAAAGTGGAACAACAGGTTTCCTTAATTCTTTACTTAAAAATGCGTTCATTTCTAAGTCTTCTTCTTTGAACGGGTAAGGTGTTAGCCATAAGTAGTGTTTTGCTACGGCTTCCATTAAGAGTCGAGTATCATCAGGATGATACTGTTGGGCATGTCCCATTGAGCGAGTATATTTCAAAATCTCCTCAATTGTTGGAAGATGTCTATTCCAAAATTCCTCTGGTGCGAGAGGTAGAGCCATACTAAAATATAGTTTGGTTCCTGCTCCACCTGGTTCTCCTATTTCTATATCGATGGGCAGATTTATTTCCCCTTCTGTATTAGGAATTATAAATCTGGTCTTTCTGGGAGTTTCTTCTAATAATTTCTTAATATCTTCGGGTAACATAGTTAACCGTCTCGACCTCTTAGTCTTCTTACTAAGTTCAAAAGCCATTATGTCTGATTTCGTCGTCTGTCCGCAACCAAATGCAGCTGGTTATGCGATACAATTGTCGAGTTACTTTTCTTCTTTGGCACCTTTCTGTGCTGATAGTGTGGTGGCTGATGATCCTTATGATCTCCATTCGACTGACGGTTCTGTTGGGTCAGTAGCTCACACGGGTGGTGAGGCTGGATGTCAGGATCCTGATGTTTCTTATGGTCCTGGTTTTTCTTCGTCTACTGGTCTAGAATCTAGTTCTAGTTCTTCCGGCAAGAGTGTCATGTTTTCTGATTGGTGTGTTGAGGTAGACGTTGGGGGCGCAGAGGTATTGGTAGAGATGTCTGGGCCTAAGGAAGGTTCTGATGGAGGTAATTCTTTTCTGGAGGAAATGGCTGCAGTGGAGGCAGCGAGATTTGAGCCTTGGGATTGTGACGCTTGGTTGTTTAGACCAATTATTCCTGGGACCTGGGGGGCCGGTTTTTCAATGGTATACTGGATTTACAGGTACAGATGTAATGGCGGTTGCCAGGAGTGCAAGATGAGTTGTCGATCTTATTGGGAAAAGTGTTGTAAACAAGGGTGGGGTTCTATAATATAGGATACCACTGCCCGTTAGAGCTCTGCTTAGCTTGCTTCTAAGTCTTTTGTTGATGTACTGCAGTTAAGAGTCTGATGTCTCGTTTGTTGGATTTTTTGTTGGCTAGCTAGTTGAATAACGATATCGATTTTATATGTGCACTTGGGTGTCGAATTGTATACACTTGCGTGAGTGTAATAAAGGTATCCGAAGGTTGATCAGGCCTTGGATTTAAGAGTAAAGATTAGGTAAGTAAGTTAAAAAAAATGTAATGAATAGTACTAGACAGTTTTCATTCAGTACCGTTTATACAATCTATATCCGTAGGCACGGACGTTTGTATATTTCGGTTCTGCTGAGGTAAGACCTCAGAAGGGTAGGGAGTTTACTATATGGGACGTTCTCGAAGAGAACAGTAATTAACTGGTGTAATCTATCTTATATGATTTGTGCTATCTAAGCTATATGATCTTGATCTGATCGGAATATAGGCTTGCTTGCTCTGAAGGCTTGCTTGGTTGCTTCTTGTCTTCTTTGGATTCCAGAGGGAATCCAGCGGCCTATTTATACTCCTCTGAGATCTGATGACTAAGGAAATAAATACAATAAAGGGTGGCACACCAGAAGGTGGTGCGCTGTACAAAAGGGGTCATGTTGCCATAGTAATGAGTCACACGCCATAAACGATGGTCATGTGGCCATAGTAATGAGTCATACGCCATAAACAGAGGTCATGCGGCCATAATGAGGGTGTCTTCATATGGCAAGTGCCATGAAACTTCCCATGGTAGATTCTACGTGCTATGGATGCTTATAAAGCAATAGGAGGTAGTAGAAGGCTAGTCCTTCAACCGAGAGCTTAGTTATATAACATAGTAGTAATATAGGAAATACAAAAGTATATAATCAATTATATAAGCAATGAGATAATGTTCTCCATTACAATGTATTAAAACAAGAGACCAAATCCTTGCAACAATACTAAAAGAAAACTGATAAGCAATGGTGCTTTAGTAAACCTATAGAATAGACTAAGTCTGAATTTAAATTACCTGATAAGGTGGCCAGGAATGCAGCTAAAGTTGCTAGCAAGAAGGGTGGATCAGGAGGACTCTATGGCAACTTCCCTAATATAAGAGAGGATAAAACTAAATATACACATTATGCAGAACAGGAGAAGAAAAGGGAAGAGGCTGCAAGAACAGGGTCCTGCTATTATTGTGGTCAGAAGTGTTATAGCTTAAGAGACTGCCCTAATAGGAAGGTATCTTCAGCTTACCAATATATAGGATCTAGACCAGGAGTCAGAAGATTCCCCTCTTACCAGCCCTTTAGGACTAATAATACATGGCTCCCATAAAAGGTGAAAACAGCTTATCAGGAAATTGATATTAAACAATAAGAGTCAACTGCACTTTAGGTTATGAGGAATCCTAATAAAACAAAGAAGTTCTTAGTACCAGATAGCGATAGAACTTCTAATACAGCTGAAATTAAAATTAATGGACATATTGCTTATGCACTATTTGGTCCATATACATCAGGTGGAGACCTAATATTAGCAAATTATTGTCAGCTGTTTAATATATCCTTGAAAGAGATCAACAAGAAGCCTCTAGAAACTGTAATTAAAGGTAGCAGATCTCAAATGACAAATACAGCAACAGTCACAGTAAATCTACAAGGATACCAAGAAACTAGGACATTCTATGTAGCCAACCTGAAGGACTAGGATGTTATATTTGGTGAACCTGCACGGAGGGATTATAAAGCAATCATGAATATCAAAGATAATGCAATCACTATACAACTTATATGCAGGATAAGGATTAATATTAATATGCTTAAAACCAAGGATACACTTGGAAGAGTCACCACTGCAGCCATGAATATAGGAAGGACAGAAGAAGATTGGGATGATAATGAAGACCCACATGCTATATAAACTGAAGTTGGGGGTAGATTACTATACTACCCAAAACCAACTACAGCAATACCTTAGATACAGTATGATCTGTCAGAAGACCTAGAAAAAGACTAAGAATGGTCACAAGAGTGGTTTGACTCATCAGACTGGTCAGAGCTTGAAGATGATGGAAGCTCTCCAGTTATTACAAATGCAGTTAATCTGGAAGAAGTGGAGTTTAATATATTTGAGGAATTCCCTGAACTATTTCCAGAGGAGAAACCAACTACATTGCCACCAATCAGAGAACCTTATAACATCATGCAATATAAGATCATAGTTTCTAATGGTACAACCTGGGAGCCTGCATATTATACAAACTATACAAGGTTCCTAGATCAAGTGACAGAGAAAATGAGGACCGAGCTAGAATCTGGAAGAATAGTACCATCTAGTTTACTAAATAGTATCCTTATGTTTACACAGCCCAAAAGGGATTTAGACAAGAATAGCAAGCAACAGGCCAGATTCTTGCTACACTGTGTACCCAGAAATAAGCTAGTGTAGAAAGATTAAACACCCATACCAAATATCAAAGTAATATTGGACTGGATAGCTAGCAAGAAATATATTTCAGCAGCTGATCTGGTAGATGGGTATCACAATATTAGGTATGCAGATGAATTAGTAAAACATAGCACCTTTACAAATCATCTAGAGAAATTTGACTCACTAGTCATGTAGCAAGGGGATTGCAATACACCTACAACTATGATGAGGGCTATGAATTGGTTACTGAGGGATTATATTGGAAAAACAGTCATAGTTTATTTAGATGACATTCTGATTGGAATAAATACCTTAAAAGAACATAAGGAAGTGTTGAGAGGGATCTGCAGGATATTGGCCAAGGAAAAGTTTTTCTTCAACAAAAAGAAATGCCAGATCCTTACTACAAGGCTGAAAGTACTAGGATTCATTGTTACCAAGCTAGGGCTAGAAATGGATCCAGAAAAAATCAACTCAATAACAAATTACCCTATCCTTAACTAAAAGAAGATATAACAGAAATTTCTAGGGATAGTTAATTACTTGAGAAGATTTTGTCCAGAATTGGGAGCTGTAGCCAAACCACTATCAGAATTGCAAGGGTCAACAAAGAAGCACATGTGGACTCCTTTGCATAATAAGTCATTTGTGAGAGTTAAAGAGCTAATAATGAGCAATAAAGTGTTTAAGCCAATTAATCATGACTCAGGCCTTCTAATCTATTTAATTACAGATGCTAGTACTACAGAGATATCAGGATAGATTGGCCAAATGGAGAATGGTGTTATCAGGCCAGCAGAATTTCACTCTAGAAAATAAAATTATAGACAAATGAATTACATAATAACTGATAAGGAATTATTAGTAATTGTTGACTTATTGAGGTATTTCAGGCCTGAATTACAGGGTCACAAAGTGATCATCCAAACAGATCACAAACCCTTAGTCACATTTATGGATAGTATCCCTGAAAGTCAGATGAAGAGAAGGTGGCAAGAGACAATAAGTCAGTTTGACCTAACCTTAGAATACATTCAGGGAAAGGACAACCATATTGCAGATGTACTGTCCAGAGGAGTATATAGTCCCTTTAAATTCCCCTCTATGGAACAGTCATCTTACTACACAACTTCTTTACTACAACATCCAGAAGTAAGCAACCACCTCTCTGTCCCAACACAAACTTTCAAGAAAACTTCTCCTCCACATTCTCCATCACCAACAATGCCTTCCCCTCAGCAGCTCAGGATCAGAGGAGCTATTGGGAGCCCAGTATCTCTACCAATCCTTGGGAGACAATCTCCCAATACTATCCAAAGGGGAAGGAGAGTCCCTCCTCTCCAAATCACTACAACCAACCTCCTACCAAGACAGGTGCAGGAGGTTGATGGCACTAGGCCTACCTGGCATGACAGGGAAGGCCTGAATGCAGTCTTTGAGGCAGAAAGGTACAAAGCCACAGTTGAGGATAACCCTGAACCTAATGAATCTAACACCCCACAAAGAAATTTCAGGCTCAGACATCTCTAGCAGGAGCTAGCAGTAGTCCAAACTGCTGCCACCACTACCAGGGCCCAGGCCCAACAGCAACAACAAGAGAGTGAGGAAAGAGGAAGGTCAGTTACAATAAAACCCAAGTTTGAAGTAGTAATTAACAAAAGACCTAGTACATCCTCTCCCTCCACTCTTGCTGCCTCTGAGGCAGAGGACCCATAGGAATGGACCCTTATGGATCAATTCCTTCACTTAGATGAACTTGAGGAATGCGAAAGAGCTAGGGAACCTATGACTACAGAACAGATAGTCCTTGAGAAGGGTTGACAGGGGTTCTGTGATTGTGGGAAACCTTCAGGAGTAGAACCATACTCTTGAAGGTACCTTGAAGAGAAGGGCAGCCTCACCTAAGTGCAAGGATGAGACAGACAACAAGAAGGTGCACTTCCAGCCTCCTCCTCCTCCAGAAGCCTCACCTGCATGTTCTGTCAACACCTTTCCTGACACCTCCCTTGAGGATCCAATCTTCCCATCTCCCTCAAACAAAATACTGACACAACAGTTTTGTTCCCAATATTAGGCATTTGGATATTTTAAGGAGGAATGCCCTAGAGGTATTAAATTTCCTCCTCCCAGATGCACCAACTGCATGGAAACCACTCACCTCAGCAACAAATGCCCCCTTGACAACAAACTCTATCCACTACTAGCAGAAACTATCAGAAAATGCAGTATATGCAACCAAGATGGTCACTAGTCTCATTTGTGCCAAGGACTCCCAAAAGTTACTACCATAGGAGGAAAAGTCATACTAAGATGCAAGTATTGTCTTGGTCACCATAACCTGAACAAAAACTTTCACAGCTCTGTAACAACCGTATGTTCAGTTGTCATCACCTGCGATCATAGGTGATAGGTCATTGCAATTGTTGTCTTTGTCATCACCTGTGATCGCAGGTGATGGGTTATTGTTATCGTTACCTTGCTTAGCTTCCAAGATAGGGAAGCTTATTTCCCCCATTGCCCTGACCGAGTTATGTATATATAGAGCCTGTCCCTCGTACTGTCATTGGATCCCCATCCAACGTCTTGGATATTCAATACAGGACCTTGCCTCTCCCAGCCCTTGTGCACCTCCCTTGTGCACCTCCTTGTCTCGTGAACAGCTCTGCAGCACAGCTGCCTTCCTTCGACACACGCGGTAACTGCCTCCATGTGTCTCGTATTCTTTGCTCTCTGCCTCTCTCGCCCTCGCCCTTACCTCTATCCTAGCCTTTTCCCCGAGTCACACACATAGCATTCCTACGTGTGTGTCACCCTAGCCATGCCCTTGCCCCGGCGTACCCCTTGGTCGCCTTGTCCCCAAAGCCGTCGTTACACTATGTTGGATCCTTTGGACCAACTGGTATGCAGTCCTGTCAGGAGCAGCCCTCCCCACCTACCGTCAGGTTCCAGACTTAGAGAAGCTCCCCTATACCCTCAGGACCGAACGAATTGAATGCCTATCGTTGAGAGATTATCAACATCTTCGAGGCCATGGATGCTATCGGGGCCGAACTCGGCAATATCTTAGCCGTGGCTAAACGAAAACTGAGATCTACCAATGAAGAAATCACAGTACTCCAAAACGACCTTGACAATGCTACAATTGCTTTGGCCAATGAGCGAACTACGATCCAGACCCTCAACCGCGCTATAGCCGCTATGTTGGCAACCCCACCCTCCGCACCAACCGCCAAAACTGAAAGTATTCCAACCCCCCCCAAATTCAATGGGGATAGGGCTCGCCTCTGAGCTTGGAAGAACTCGGTAAACCTCAAACATAATAGGGACTCAGCCAGATTCCCATCCGAGCAACACTGATTGGCTTATATCTTTGCCCTTCTGGAGGGTAAGGCAGTAGATCAAATCCAGCTATATGTCCTTGAGACTGGGATTAAGCCGGACGGCATCCCGGCACTCTTCGCTATTCTAGACAGGGCCTTTGGGGACCCCGATGCCATGGGCACAGCTAGCCAAGCCCTCCGAGCCCTGAAACAATGTAATTCGGATCTGTCCACATATGTGGCAGATGTACCAATGGCTGTGAGGACAAGGCGACCAAGGGGTACGCCGGGGCAAGGGCAAGGCTAGGGTGACACTCACGTAGGAACGCTACGTGTGTGACTGGGGAAGGCTGGGACGGGGGGCAAGAGCAAGAGGCAAAAGGGGCAGAGGGCAAGGGGCACGAGACACGCGGAGGCAGTTGCCTCGTGTGTCGGAGGGGGGCAGCTGTGCTGCAGAGTTATTCACGGGACAAGGCAAGATGAGGGGGTATACAAGGGAGGTACACCTTTGCGGAGAGACAAGGTCCTGTATTAGGTATATAAGACATTGGATGGGGATCCAACGAGAGGGCGGAGAAACGAAGATATATATACATGATTCCAGGCCAAGGCCGTGGAAGGAATAAGCTTCCCGAGATTCCTATCTCGGAAGCTAAGATAATAATCACCCATCGATGACACACGAACAAGCCTGTTCGAGTGTCAGAACAGCACGACACCCGAACAAGCCTGTTCGAGTGTCAAATCAAGATAAAGAACATGGTTGTGACAGCAGAGTTCTCCAAGCTGGCAGCAGAAGTATTGTGGAACGACCAGTCAAAGCTTGAGCAGTTCCAGGAGGGACTGAATGATGAACTTCAACACGCCATGGTCACCCTCCCAGAGAGCAAGAGTCCCGATGAATTAATCGACCAGGTATCCAGGGTGGAACAACAGATAGCTAGGTTGAGACACCGCCTTACCTTCCTCCCTGCCACCCACTCACCTCAGCAACTACAGCAACACCAACAATAGCAACCGACCCCCAAGCCTGCCCAAGTTCCGGCCTCGGCCAACAAACCCGCGCACCCTTATCTCGTAGCAAGTAGTGCCGCACCTATGGACCTATCCGCAGATAGGCCACGGTTAACCCAGGAGGAGAGAGATTGCCACCGAATGAACGGGCTGTGTATAGCATACAGAAAAGGGGACCATTTTATCACGGCATGTCCCCTCTGCAAAAACCGCTCAATAGCCACCCACGCCATCTCCGAATCCAGGATTGAGGAGGTTGATGAGTCGGGAAAAGCCCTGTCCTTTGCCTAGTCACTGATGTGACATGTCCCCTGCGCAAAAACCACTCGATGGCCGCCCATGCTGTCTCCGAATCTAGGATTGAGGAGGTTGATGAGTCAGGAAAAGCCCTGTCCCTTGCCTAATCACTGACACCTGCAAGGGACCTGCATTAGGTCATTTGTCTTTGTCATCTTTCTCTATTCCTGCATCTATATCTGTTGACGTATCTCGCTTGTTTGGCGAGCATTTTATAGTACTAATAACTGTTGAATTCAATAGTAAAACAGTGGTAATATTAGCTCTCATAGATTGTGGTGCTTCGGGAATGGCCTTCATTAATCAGACCTTTGTCAGTAAAAATTCGATACCAACAGCCAAACTCAAGACCCCCCACCTTCTTGATGTTATTGATGGCTGTCCAATCTCTTCTGGGGCTATCACTGATCTTGCTTGCCTGTCTAGCGCCATTGGGGACTATTCAGAGAGTCTACCGATATTTGTGACCAAGCTCAAATACCCCATTGTTCTGGGGATTCCTTGGCTCCAAATGCATGATGTCTCCATTAACTTTGTCACTTACACCTTGACTTTCAATAGTGGGTATTGCAAGAGGCACTGTGGTGCTCCACGAACAGCCGTTAAAGGGTTATATGCACTACACCCCCCGGTAGATGACCCTGCCCAGGTAGTACACTAGACCGCATATATCAATATTGACAACCCTCCTGCTTCTGTTCCTGTTCCCCCGGTTTCTCCAATATCCCCCGCTTCCCCAAAACCCCTGAGTATTAGCTTTATTGGTGCAGAGGCTTTCACTTACCTCACCAGGAGGCACAAGCTGAAGGCACAAGCCCTCTCTATACATGATATAAACCTGGAAATCAACAAGATAAGGTCCAAAGAAGAATGGAAGTCCATAGTCCCAGATGAATACCACGACTTTATTGACCTATTCTCGGGAAAGGCTGCGGAAAAGCTTGCCCCCTACTGACCATACGACTATATAATTCCGCTGATTGAAGGAAAAACTCCCTCTTATGGCTCTCTCTATGGATTGTCCTAAGCGGAATTGGAGACCCTGAAGAAATACCTGGAGGAAAACCTCAACAAGAGCTTCATTTGCCATAGCTCTTCTCCAGTGGGTGCCCCTGTGCTGTTTGTGAAAAAATCAGACAGCTTTCTTCGGTTGTATGTGGACTATCGTGGCCTGAACGAGATAACGGTTAAGAACAGGTATCCTCTACCTCTAATCCAGGAAACATTAGCCAAGCTCTCTAAGGCAAAATGGTTCACTAAACTGGATTTGAGTGGAGCCTATAACCTGGTCCGAATAGCTGAAGATGAAGAGTAGAAAATGGCCTTCCGCACCCGGTACGGCCACTTCGAGTATAATGTCATGTCCTTCGGATTAACCAATGCTCCGGCCTCCTTTCAACACTTTATTAACGACACCCTACGAGACTTCCTGGATGTATTCTGTACGGCTTACTTAGATGATATCCTAATCTATTCGGATACTCTAGCAGAGCACAAAATCCATGTCCGACAAGTCCTGGAAAAGCTGGAACAAGCAGGGTTATACTTAAAGCCCAAGAAATGCGAATTCCACGTCTAAGAAGTGAAGTATCTGGGCTTGATAATCACAACGGAAGGCATCAGAATGGATGCTGCAAAGGTTGCGGCAATCCAGGAATGAGAAATCCCTGCCAATCTCAAGGACGTGCAAGCCTTCTTGAGTTTTGCTAACTTCTATTGCCAGTACATTTTGGGATATTCGAAGATCGTGGCACTATTGACAGTATTAACCAAGACCAAGGGCATTGAAAGAGGCCAACGCTTCCAGTGGAGTCCAGAAGCCCAGTCTGCCTTCGAGAAGCTCAAAGAAGCCTTCTGCTCAGCCCCGATCCTTGCCCACTTCGATCCTGATAGGGAGTGTATCATAGAAACGGACGCCTCCAATTATGTGTCTACCAGAATCCTGTCCCAGTATGTTAATAGTATTCTCCACCCAGTGGCCTATTTCTCCAAAAAGCACTCCCCGGCAGAGTATAATTATGAAATCTATGATAAGGAGTTAATGGCCATTGTGCGAGCATTCGAGGAATGGAGGCCCTACCTGGAATCAGCAAAGGGAATCATAGAGGTTCTCTCAGATCACAAGAACTTAGAGTACTTCACAACCACCAAATTGCTAAACTGCTGACAGGCTAGGTGGTCGGAATTCCTCTCTCGGTTTAACTTCAAAATCAGATACCGCCCTAGGAAGGCTGGTGGCAAGCCGGATGCATTGACCAGGAGATCAGGAGACCTTCCTAAAGGAGGGGATAAAAGGCTGAAATACCAGAATCAGGTAGTACTGAAGCCGGAAAATCTCGATTTGGCAGCCAATGGTCTGGCTGATACTGATACTGTTGCTGACGCCGGAGCTGGTCTCCAGCAACAGGTGTGACAAGGGTATGAGGAGGACCTCCTGGCTAGAGACATCATTGCCACATTGGAATCTGGACAATGTCATCATACCAAGATTTCCCTAGCCAAATGCACCACTCAAGACGGCCTTCTCTACCACCTAGACAGCCTCTACGTGCCTGCAGATGATGAGCTACGCCTGCAATTGATTAAGGAACACCATGACACACTGGCAGCGGGTCACTCTGGAGTAGCTAAGACATTAGAGTTGCTGTCCAGGCAATATATGTGGATTGACCAATGGAAGGAAGTGGAGTAGTATATATAGAATTGCCATGTTGGCAAGCGTGCCAAACCCACCTGCCACGCTCCGTATGGTACCCTGAAGCCCCTGGAAGTCCCAGAACAACCCTGGCAATACCTAAATATGGACTTCGTCACCGGATTGCCAGAAGACTCAGGATTCAACGCCATCTTGATAGTAGTGGATCGGTTAACGAAAATGAGGCATATAATACCCTGTTGAGACACCTGCTCAGCCCCCGAATTGGCATCCCTCTACCTAGATAATGTCGTCTGTTACCATGGCCTCCCAGCATCAATAGTGTATACCACGGGGCGAGTACAACTCAGACCTGGTCACCAAGACCTGCCTCGGTGAGCGAGTTTTGGAGTTTCAACAACTCGCCGAGTCGGCTTTCCTGTCCTACAACTCGACTCGTGATTAATCGGTGATCTACAGATTACTCACCAAGCCTACCCTGTTTCCTTTTTTTTTTTTATTGTTTTGTCCCGACTCTTCTATAATCTCATCATGTTTAACATCCTCATTCCGTGATCCTATATCTTAGTTGTCTTTGTATGACCGATTCTTTCTACCTTCACGGGTTGCTTGCACGGTGCCAGATTGCTTGTCTTGTATTCCTTGCACTATCACGTATTGTATGCACTATGCCCGATTGCCTGTCATGGATTCCTTGCACTGTCACGGATTCCTTGCACTGTCATGGATTCCTTGCTTCTTTCACTATGCCAGATTGCCTATCACGGATTGCTTGCACTGTCACGGATTGCTTGCACTATCACAGATTGCTTGCACTATCACGGATTGCTTGTACTGTAACGGATTGCTCCCACCCGCTGACAACAATACTAGCAATCTGTACTACATGGCCAAACAAAATCCTTACCCAAATATCGGTTAAGAAATATATTAATATACCTCAAATAAATCGCAAGACCCGTCACCATGACTATAACAAAAATCCTTCCCACATCCTACAAAACCTGAAAAATCCTTCCTAACCTCACTTGAGTTTACCAATAATCCCCCGTAAATCAACTCATACAATTATACAACATAGAAAGAAAAAAAAAAAACTCTTCAAAGTAAAACCAAATGCCCTAAACGTTCCCTAAAAAAAGCACTTGGCTGGTGGGATGGTGTTCAACTGGTAGGAAGTCAGGTACCGGAACCTAATTCACCAAAGATTCCAATATTTACCTTGGCTGTCAGGCGTTCGGGTATCTGTGTTCCTTGGTAATTGACATCTAAACCGGAATCGTATAACATCAGGGCAGTCCCTCTTCGACCGTTGATGTAAACCTCCCTACATTGTGGTCGTTCTTGTAACTATATATTTCATCCTCAGTAATAGTGAACCTTTTGCTAGGTGATATACGGTATGCTAACACAAGGGAATGATTATTAGGTACCTGCGCCTCCTCCTCCTGCTGCTCCTCCACCTACTACTGCCCCACCATTGCTGCTGCTTCTCCTCCTCCTCCTGCCCCTAGTCCTGCTCTGGCTGCTGCTGCTGCTGCTACCACCGCCCCTAGTCCTCTCCCTACCCCTGGTCCTGCTCCTGCTACTGCTGCTGCTATTGCTCCTCCTCCTCCTGCCCCTGCTGCTGCTGCTGGCCCTCCTCCTCCGGCTGGTCTCAGTACTGCACAGCGTCCTCTTTTTGCTTTTTAGGCATTCGTCGGCTCACAAGAGGTACATGTGGAAATGCCTCCAGCACATTACCCCCGGCCAATATATTCACCTAAATTTTATGCCATAGTCTAACATCCCACTGTAGGATTGTTTGTCTATTGTGTGTTTCACCGCCTTGTGTTGCAATCAAGTTCACTGCTTTTTCCGTATTCATGATTAGTCATATTTGTTCGTGACAGCATCCGTGACAGCATCTGTGACATATTTTGACTTACTGGTGAAATACTCATGCATATATGCTTCCGCCACCTCCTGTATGGCATCTGTTGCCCTCACTTGAATATGCTCCACATTATTCCGATCTATGAACTGCGAGTATTTGTCATTATTATCCCTATTCATATCTTGTACAATCTCCCTGTACAGCCTGCAGAATGCAATCTTCAGAAATATTAGGTCAACGCTTCTCTGTGGATTCCTAATCTGATGTACAAGGCTGACTGATAATACAGTTAGATTAGTCCTTTTTACTTCATAGAATGGAATGCTTTATGGAATGGAATGCTAACGTCCTTGTGACCGCTTTCTTATGGTTTTTGGTGCCACTGCTTTTTGGGGAGGCATGACTGATTTTATATTCCTAGGGACTTGTGACCTCACTGGTTGCCCGGGGTTTTTCTTCGGAACCTGCTTTATTCTTGCCATTGTTATATGTTAGCTGGTTAAAGTAGGCGATGAACTTGGTGACTCAGGGGCAATAGTGATGATCTTATACGAGACGAAGCAATACAGAGCGTTGTGGGGATCCAGACCTAACGATCAAACAATAAATCCAAGTTTACCTATACGTTCCCTCAAGTTAGCTTAGATACATCGATAAAGGAAACCTGACAAAGGAAATGCGACAAACGAAACCCGACAAAGGATATTGACAACTAGCTGTTAGGCTGTTACTCGTATACATAATTAAGCTGAACAAGCATTGTCATGGCAGATTAACTCACCTTTTGCCAAATTCCCCTTGAGGACTGACTCATTTTGGCCCCCTTAACAGGGCCGCATATGAGTTACTTTTGCCTGCAGGTGGGCTAGGATTACTGGAGGAGACCAGACAAGCTGGGAGGCGATATATACTAGAGTATATATATATACCTATCTGTCTCATATGCAACCTTAGAACACCGAGAGACTAGTGCAAGCCGACTCATAAGTTGTACCCCAGTCTAAGCCTGCACTACTAACCTAATATACCGGGCTTGTGCCAACCAGACTATACCTTAAGTACTGTATTGTCCAACTAGCGACTAGTCTATACTAACCTATTGCTGTATCCAAAAGAACAATAAATCAACAATCCTGACCCACAATGATATATCTAGTGTGCGCCATGGGGCGAGTAAAACTCGCCTCACTCGCCAAGACTCGCCTCGGCGAGCGAGTTTTCGTCTCCTCCACAACTCGCCGAGTCGGCTTTTTACTACCTCAACTCGACTCGCGATTAATCGGTGATCTACAGATTACTTACCAAGATTCAAGGCTAGCCTGCTTTATACTGGGGCCTCTGCCCCAGGTGCGGTATACGCCACAGTGTCTTAGGTCTATAGTTGTACACACGTGGGTGGGACCTTGGGTTTCTACGAAGAGAAGCGAAGAGAAGCATGTTTACTCTCCCTACAACTGAGGCCTGCTACATGGAATGAAGTGAACCAATGATCCAGGACGCATGCACGCATAAGTATAATAAATGTCTATAGTATTTCTAAATGTTTATGTACAGGGGAGCTAATGCCACAAGAGACAGAAATATAATTAAATAGACCTGTCTAACCTTGCCATGTGCCTAGCGAACTCGAGGCCAAGAGCCTGGCCCCTACGTTGGTCTGCGAACGAAAGTGGTGGGAGTACAGCTTAAACTAGAGTAGTACAGAGATATGGCAAAGGGGATGGCGGAGGGAAGGCAAGCTGGATGACGGAGGCAAGGCAAGCTGGTCGGCGGAGGCATGGCAACCTGGACGACGGAGGTAAGGCAAGGTGGACGACGGAGGTATTTCAAGCTGGATGGCGGAGGCATGGCAAGCTGGACGGCGGAGGCATGGCAAGCTGGATGATGGAAGGATGGCAAGCTGGATGGCAGAGGTATGGCAAGCTGGACGGCGGAGGCATGGCAAGCTGGACGACGGAGGGATAGCAAGCTGGATGGCGGAGGGAAGGCAATGCTCTCACCCAGATTGCAGGCAGTTTATGACTTGTGTTATTGATGAAAATTCCAGATGCTGGGGACGGAGAGCTCACTTGAAAGTTGTGCCTCGTGTGCCAGCAGTAGCTACTGTACAGACTGTAATTTGGTATGGCAGGCAGGCACTTTAGGGGGGCGCTAGTCGACGCAACGGGTATGATCAACCCTGCTTGGCAGCTGGCTCGGGTATGCCAGCCTAAACTGGCAATATGCTAACGTTGCGCTATGCCTGTGCAGGCAACAGTCTCATTCGACTGAACAATAAACTATACCTACGTCTTTGCGTAGTTGAGATGTTGCAGCCATAATATATGTCCTTATCTATATATTGGCCACCTGATATATATATGGAATTCATGTCTTTACGCCCTATATATATATATGATGTCCTAGCATATATCTAAGCCTCGAAGGCTTAAATTCCATGCATATATGTATATAGGCCGCGAAAGTATGAATTCCCAAGCATATATATAACCAGCGAAGGCATGAATTCACAAGCATATATATAACCAGTGAAGGCATGAATTCCCAAGCATATATATAACCAGCAAAGGCATGAATTCCCATGCAAATATATAGCCAGCGAAGGCATGAATTCCCAAGCAAATATATAGTCCATGAAGACATGAATTCCATATATATATCAGGTGGCCAATATATAGACAAGGACATATATTATGGCTGCAATATCTCAACCACGCAAAGACGTAGGTATTGTTCATTGTTCAGCCGAATGAGACTATTGCCTGCAGAGGCATAGCGCGACGTTAGCATATTGCCAGTCTAGGCTGGCATACCCAAGCCAGCTGCCAAGCGGGGTTAATCATCCCCATTGCGTCGACTAGCGCCCCCCTAAAGTACCTGCCTGCCACACCAAATTACAGTCTGTACAGCAGCTACCACTGGCACACGAGGCACAACTTTTAAGTGAGCTCTCCATCCCCAGCATCTGGAATTTTCATCAATAACACAAGTCATGAACTGCCTGCAATCTGGGTGAGAGCATTGCCTTCCCTCTGCCATCCAGCATGCCATCCCTCTGTTGTCTAGCTTGCCATGTCTCTGTTGTCCAGCTTGCCATGCCTCTGCCATCCAGCTTGCCATGCCTCCGCCGTCCAGATTGCCATGCCTCCGCCGTCCAGGATGCCATGCCTCCGTCATCCAGCTTGCCATGCCTCCGCCGTCCAGCTTGCAATGCCTCTGCCGTCCAGCTTGCCATGCCTCCGTCATCCAGCTTGCCATGCCTCCGCCGTCCAGCTTGCCATGCCTCCGCCATCCAGCTTGCCATGCCTCCACCGTCCAGCTTGCTATGCCTCCGCCGTCCAGCTTGCCTTCCCTCCGCTGTCCCCTTTGCCATATCTCTGCACCACCTTAGTCTAAGCTGTACTCCCACCACTTTCGTTCGCAGACCAACGTAGGGGCCAGGCTCTTGGCCTCGAGTTCGCTAGGCACATGGCAAGGTTGGACAGGTCCGTTTAATTATATTTCTGTCTCTTGTGGCATTTGCTCCCCTGTACATAAACATTTAGAAATACTATAGACATTTATTATACTTATGTATGCATGCGTCCTGGATCATTGGTTCACTTCATTCCATGTAGCTGGCCTCAGTTGTAGAGAGGGTAAAAACGCTTCTCTTCCCTTCTCTTTGTAGAAACCCAAGGTCCCACCTGCGTGCATGCAACCATATACCTAAGGCGCCATAGCGTATACCGCATCTGAGGCAGAGGCCCCAGTATAAAACAGGCTAGCCTTGAATCTTGGCGAGTAATCTGTAGATCACCGATTAATCGGCGAATTGGTCCGAAGCGAGTTATGGTAGGTAGAGTCTGAGGTGAGTCGATAGCCGAATGAGTTGTCAGGGTGAGAAACTCGGACCGACTCGCCCCATGGTGCACACTAGATATATCAAACAACCAATACTAAACATTCCATCAGATGACAAGGAAATAGAGAAATAATTGCTGGACAACATAGGGATCTGTGACAAAATATAAATTCCATGACAAAGTGTAAGCTCCGTGACACCCCATACATGGTCGTTATTTATCTTGTTCTTCTCCCTCGACATCATCCTCTCCTTCACCCTCTTCATCCTCTTTATCCTCTTCATCCTCTTCATCCTTTTCACCCTCTTCATCTTCTTCATCCTCTTCACCCTTTTCATTCTCTTCATCCCCTTCTTCCACTTCATTCTCCTCAATCCCCTCCACATCCTCGTAATCATCATCATCTGTGTCGCTCGGGATAAGTCCTGGGGGTAAATCGCCACTAAGATGAGGCAATCCTTTTTGACGTAGCCTCGATGCTGGCCATAATGGAGTTTCGATTATGCTATCCTTTACCGAATATACCTTAGCATCATCGTTGGAATCAGTAAGCTCGGCCTCAGCATCAGATGATGAAAGGTCGTCCTCTAGAACCTGGCTATCGCTTTCATCCTCTGAGTCCTATACTATGGTGAATAATATATCACACTTCTGAAGGGAGAGATACATATGGGTTCAATATCCTCAACTGCATCACTTAAACAATCTTCCGCACCCCCTTCATGTATTTCCATTTCCTGTATGATCCAATCAGCTATGGCAATTGCATCGTCCTGTATATGTGGCTGTTCAATTGGGCCCTCGAACTGTGCGTATGCTTGGCATAAAATGGGCTCAACACTAACAACGACGCTAAACTCATTTACTGGCTTTGTTCTCGTTTCTTCCAAATTACCTTCTGGAATTGTAAATGCCAGTATATTATTACCTTCGCCTAGCTCAAGATAAAACCTCTTCTGCGCTTGAGAGAGCCCATACCAGTGATATAAAATATATACCTTCTTCCGAACTAACATTACCTCCTAGGTCTTTTGAACCAGTCGTTCGAACTTGCCACATTGCACATCACTGAGCTGATTCCTCTTCAACCCAATTGGTGCACCGGTAACAGTGGCATGCTCACTATCCACTATGCCAGCTTTGAGAGCCCTGTTAACTTTTTGGCGCTTCCAGTCCTTAGCTCATTTGAACGCTAGAAGTGGACCCAGCAATCTTTTCTGAGTTTCCTGGATTTTTCTGGTGTGTGGGTTGGTTAATGTTCCCCAAACTTTATGACCCCCACCAAACTCTTTATCTAGGTCGAATTCTTGTGAGCTCCAAGAAAATTCTGCATGCTTCTCATATGGGTTTACTGGCGTAACTGTGGCTGGGGCAGGTGCGGCTAGGATAGGCATGACTGGCACAGTTGTTACAGAAATCTTTCTCCCTTTGCGTTTATCTGTTGTTCAATTCCCGGATGTTGTGTTCCTCTTCGATAGCATCTTCTTTTTCTGTACAGGGCCTACCATTTTGATCCCTTACTTTGATAGTCTGTTTTTTTGGCTACATGCTTTCTTGTCAGATCTATGGACGTCCTAGACACTGTCCGTTACACCGTCCGAAACACTATCTATGACACTGTCCGTGACACAGCCCTTGGAGCACTTTGGATCACGCATGACCTTAGAGCACATACCTGTAGAAATGAGGCCTTCTAACTGGTGCTGGCGATAGCCAATAGTGGGTATTATACTGGACGCAGCATGAGACTTCTACAATTCAGTGAATTACACTATCTTTCCAATTCAGGCAACCCGCAAGGACACAACCTTTGAATATTCTAAGGCCAAGTTATATGGGTTAAAATGTCTATGATATCTCCATCAGTAATATTTCCACCCGCGACATGTATAGCTGGTCTCCGGTTACAGAACTTAAAGCACTTACCCCTAAATTATCGTGAGCACAATTTATGTGGGTTGAACTATCAATGTTTGTTGTGAGAAATGAATAAGATTCTCAGATGCCTCACAAGTTACGGCGAGTTGAAGTGAACAAAGGGGCAAATTGAACAAAGGGGGAAATTGAACAAAGGCATGCATTCATTCTTTGTATGCAAGCAAACGATCAAGACTACAAGCAAACTTGGATGTCACGAACCGAAAAAGAAAAATGTGACTTGTATTACTACTAAGCGAGCATGTATCACTAAGCGCATAGATGCATTCCAAATAAACCAGATTTATTATTTCTTAAAATTCATGGTTATAGGGCCAATATGGGCAATATGGATATTTGAATAGCATCGCCCGATAAGATGCTCTTCCATTGAGCTGACCATCTCAGGCTGTCTACCTAGACCTGCCCTCCTTTTTTCCCTCCGCTTCCGATCGCGAGCCCTTCATTGCTTGCAGAGGAGCCGCTGTTTAGCATCCATAGTCCTGAGGGGAGCAACCTCATCCCCATTATCATCAGGCAAATGACTTAGTACTCGCAATGGGGAATGGGGCTTCACTGGGCAGAAACCAGAAGGGGCGGGGTCTAAAATCATGGGACGTTCTTGGAAGGCAAAAGGAGATGTAATAAATTGGGATAATTCATATTGCGTGCTTGGGACGGGCTTCTCATTCTCCTTGTTCTCTGGCTGCTCGCTAAGAAAATCGTCTTCAACTTCCTCACCATCTGTAGGTACTTCGCTTAGGGTAGCAGAGACTTCTACTGGCCTGCGAGACTGGTAGCGCCGCGGATATTAGTTCCTAAAATCACTAGAGTAAAATTCGGATTAGCGGCAGGATTATAAAAAGGTCCTGTTGTTTTCAAGTGATGTGCCCACTATACCGTTATAGCACCTATTTCTGTCCACTGGAGCCTTAACTATTTTCTACCACTACAAGCCGCGGTGCTTTTGGCACGTGCAGTTGCCTATGGCTTCCAAAAGCTCAGTCCTCAGGGAGTAATGAAAATATGATCAGAATCTATCCAGTGCAACCGGTCAATTGAGCAAGCCTATTAAGCCCAGAATCGCAAATACCAAGATTACACGGGATAACTGCAAAACGATGATATTGGGCAAGAAACTAAGTATGAGAAGTTCATACCTTGGGGCTATACTTTGCTCTGGGATTCCTGTGCTCGAGTTGGTATGCATAGTATTATTCGGTGTGTGAGATCTTGAGGATGAGGATTACGGTAGTTGAAGAAGTAGTGTAGTGATTGCTGTTACTGTAGTTGAAGGAGAAGCGAGGATATGCATATTTTATCTACCATTGCTATGGCCACTATCTGGCTATGGTTGTAATGGAGAACGTTATTTCATTGCTTATATAATTGATTATATACTTTTGTATTTCCTATATTACTACTATGTTATGTAACTAAGCTCTCGGTTGAAGGACTAGCCTTCTACAACCTCCTATTGCTTTATAAGCGTCCATAGCATGTGGAATCTACCATGGGAAGTTCCATGGCACTTGCCATATGAAGACACCCTCATTATGGCCGCGTGACCTCTGTTTATGGCGTGTGACTCATTACTATGGCCACATGACCATCGTTTATGGCGTGTGACTCATTACTATGGCCACATGACCCTTTTGTACAGCGCACTACCTTCTGGTATGCCACCCTTTATTGTATTTATTTCCTTAGTCATCAGATCTCAGAGGAGTATAAATAGGCCGCTGGATTCCCTCTGGAATCCACAAGAAGACAAGAAGCAACCAAGCAAGCCTTCAGAGCAAGCAAGCCTATATTCCGATCAGATCAAGATCATATAGCTTAGATAGCACAAATCATATAAGATAGATTACACCAGTTAATTACTGTTCCCTTCGGGAACGTCCCACATAGTAATCTCCCTACCCTTCTGAGGTTTACCTCAGCAGAACCGAAATACACAAACGTCCGTGCCTACGGATATAGATTGTATAAACGGTACTGAATGAATACTGTCTATACCATTCATTACATTTTTTTTAACTCACTTACCTAATCTTTACTCTTAAATCCAAGGCCTGATCAACCTTCGGATACCTTTATTACACTCACGCAAGTGTATACAATTCGACACCTAAGTGCACATATAAAATCGATATCGTTATTCAACTAGCTAGCCAACAAAATCCAACAAACGAGACATCAGACTCTCAACTGCAGTACATCAACAAAAGACTTAGAAGCAAGCTAAGCAGAGCTCTAACGGGCAGTGGTATCCCATATTAAACAATCCCACCCTCGTTCACAACACTTTTCCCAATAAGATCGACAACTCATCTTGCACTCCTGGCAACCGCCATTACATCTGTACCTGTAAATCCAGTACACCATTGAAAAACCGGCCCCCCAGGTCCCAGGAATAATTGGTCTAAACAACCAAGCGTCACAATCCCAAGGCTCAAATCTGCTGCCTCCACTGCAGCCATTTCCTCCAGAAAAGAATTACCTCCATCAGAACCTTCCTTAGGCCCAGACATCTCTACCAATACCTCTGCGCCCCAACGTCTACCTCAACACACCAATCAGAAAACGTGACATCTTGCCGGAAGAACTAGAACTAGATTCTAGACCAGTAGACGAAGAAAAACCAGGACCATAAGAAATATCAGGATCCTGACATCCAGCCTCACCAGCCTCGTGAGCCACCAGCCAACAGAACCGTCAGTTGAACGGAGATCATAAGGATCATCAGCCACCACACCATCAGCACAGAAAGGTGCCAAAGAAGAAAAGTAACTCGACGATCGTATCGCATAACCAGCTGCATTTGGTTGCGGACAGACGATGAAATCAGACATAATGGCATCTGAACTTAGTAAGAAGACTAAGAGGTCGAGACGGTTAACTATGTTACCCGAAGATATTAAGAAATTAGTAGAAGAAACTCCCAGAAAAACCAGATTTATAGTTCCTAACACAGAAGGGGAAATAAATCTGCCTATGGATATTGAAATAGGAGAACCAGGCGGAGCTGGAACCAAACTATATTTTAGTATGGCTCTACCTCTCGCACCAGAAGAATTTTGGGAAAGACATTTTCCAACAATTGAGGAGATTTTGAAATACACTCGCTCAATGGGACATGCCCAACAGTATCATCCTGATGATACTCGACTCTTAATGGAAGCCGTAGTAAAAACTATTTATGGCTAACACCTTACCCATTCAAAGAAAAGGACTTAGAAATGAATGCATTTTTAAGTAAAGAATTAAAGAAACCTGTTGTTCCACTCTTAAGGAAACCGAATTGGGTAATAAATAACTGGGAAGAAATAATGGCATTCATGATGAGTGGCACTCATCTAGAAGAATCAGCACATACCACGGAGGATTTTTTCAATCCTAGCAAAGAACTTCCAGGAGCGTTCCTGAGAACACCAAAAGATCAATCGAAAGGCAAAGGTCGAGCACCTGAGACACCAGAAAGGAGGACTGGGTCAGCCAAAGAACCAGACGATAAAGACCAACCACCAGAAGATATAGAATTACCAGGAGATGATGATGATCTAGATACAGGACTAGACCAACAGCAGCAGAAAACACAAGGAGGAGGACGAGACCCCGATGATAGCGGAGATGATAGCTCGGACTCTGATAAGGCATCGTCAGTTGCAAGTCAAACTCTTAAAAGAAAACCCAAACGAGGAAAATCAGTTGAACACCAGCAATGGGAATCTACAACAGGAATGGTTACAATGGGTAACCATAAAGCAACGAATGCTTTAAAAGAATAAAGATTGATATGCCAGAAAAATTAAGAGGAGAAGACAAAAAATGGCAAGACTACAATATTTTGACTCTTGGGCCACAGCAATGCAACGTTGGTTTGTTCTCAAAAGAATAGATTTAGAAGGCGCTTCAGCTTGGAAATTGTTGGATTCAGAATGGAAGGAAGCGCACTTACTACTTATAATCAATTCCTAAGAGAAAAAGGAAAGAATGCGACATTCTTTGGTTTCATACTAGCGCTAAGGGATTTTCTGATACCCTCTACTAGTAAGGACATTTTGTGGAAACGATGGGAGACAGCCACACCATACAAGACGGACGTCACATGGGAATCAAACAGTTTGCCAACTGGCTTACTGAAATGCAAATCAAATTGATTGACAAGGATGGCAAACAATCAATATCGCAGGAAGTAAAAAGAAGAAAGTTTCTTAATCACCTGCCGCCATACATTCAGCTACATTAATTCCTTTAATCAAAGAAGAATGGTCATATGATCAGCTCGTACATCAAGCGAGTCATATGAAGCTTCCAAAAAGGATATTGCCCCACCATCCACAACAAATACATCCCGACGACAACACCCTCGGAATGAAAATCGAAGTCACGGTCCACGCAGGGACCAGAATCAACGACAAAAAACAGGATTTAATCCTAGCAGCAATCCCAACACCAAACCCAACACAGAAAATCGGAAGGACTCAGATTGGGACACCATCACAAAAAAATTGGATCAGAAGACGAAGATGCAATTAATTAAAGACAAGAAATGTCTATGGTGTTGGAACCCTGGACACTCCTACAAGGACTGTAGGAAACGAAAAAATAAGGTACCCATGCGTACAGCCGCACAAGATTTAGCTATGCCGATAGCCACCAAGGATAAAAACAACAAGGATAAAATCAAGGAACGACCCTTGTCAAGACAGGTACCAGATTTTAGCAAGGTATTCGTTAAAGCTAACGAACACCCCGCACTAGCTTTAATTGATCTCCAAACGAAGGGAGGAGACTTAATCAATTCTCAATTTGTACACTATACAAAATACCAACTAGAAGTATCGAGAAGAAATCATTAAGTACTGCAATTAAAGGCTCAAAAGGAACGATAGACAAAGCTTGTACTATCAAACTTGATTGGATAGGTTATGTAGAAGAACGAACGTTCTATGTAGCTCATTTGACTGGATGGGACATGATACTAGGAGAACCTGCTCTCAGCAAAGTGCGAGCAATAATTCCTGCCCATCAGGAACCAGTTACTATCCACCGGAAAACATTCCACGATTCCAGCTAAGTGTATGGAAGGGATCTAGAACTATGTGAATGGTATAAGATCAGCATATACACAGGTCAGCTGTGAATCAGTCACAGATTATAGTGAACGGATAATTGGGAAAATATTAGTGACGCAGACGAAACCGATTAGAAAGAGAACTCGTGACAGCTGTTTCTACGGTACAGAAACAATTCAACCCTGTAACGGAGTTTCCCTTATTATTTCCCAAGACAATTCCACGGGAATTACCTCCACTAAGAAAAATTAATCACTCTATCAAACCAAAAGCAGGAGCTACTTGGATACCAAAATGGCGACCCTCAGGACATCGATTTAGACAACAAATCCATGACAAATTAGTCGAAGAAGAAGCTCAGGTCGCATATATAGAGTAGAAAATGACACAAATGCTGTAGTCATGTTCACTATCCCTAAACGAGATAAACCGGAAGAAGCCCGACATGTAATGACTGTCGAGACCGCAATTTAGCCGTCGAACCGGATCACACCCCATTGCCAGATATTAATGAAGCAATTGAACTAGTAGCGGAGAATCCCATTTGGACTAAGGTCGACTTAGCCAACGGATTTTTTAATATCAGGAACAATGAAGAATCTGAGCAACACTCTACCTTTTTATGTCACATGGGATATTTCAGAAGTAGAGTTATGCAACAAGGGGATCGTAACGCACCTGCTACCATGGTTCGCGTTATGCATGAAATTTTTAAGGACATGGTCTATAAAAATTTAATCATCTATATTGATGATATTATTATATTCTCTAAAACGTATGAAGAACATGTAGAATTGTTGAAGAAAGTACTTCAACGTCTACAGGACGAGAAATTTTATCTCAAAGAAAGCAAATGCCAGTTCTTTACTCCAAGATTGGAAATCTTAGGACACGTTTTGACATCAGATGGATTACATGTAGACCCGAAGAAGAGGACTACTATATTAACATTTCCAACTCCTACAAGAAAAAAGGATCTTAGAGGATTCTTGGAATCGTTAATTATCTCAGCAGATTTATTCCTGACTTGGCATGTATGCAAGCACCCTGTAGAACTGCAAGGAGAAACAAAGAAATGGGAATGGACAGATACTCATAACGCAGCGTTTGAAAAACTCAAGGAACTCGTGAATTCCCCACATGTTTTAAAACCCTGGAATAATGAATCTACTGAACCCAAATATTTAGTCTGTATGCTAGTGATGTAGGACTAGGATCTTGGATAGGTCAAGGACCGTTGACGCACATCAGACCATCATGCTTCCACTCTAGAAAATTTAATCCACACAACTCAATTATCCTACCTTTCAAAAGGAATTATTAGTGATTATTGACTCATTAAAATTTTTTGAAGTACAATTGAGAGGTCACAAGTTCACTATCCTTACCGACCACAAACCGTTAGTAACCTTCCATACTCAAATGCCTGCAAGTCAGAAATTGAGGCGATGGCAAGATTACCTAATGGAATTTGATACAGACTTACAGCATACTGCAGGAAAGGAAAATTTGATAGCAGACGCTCTATCAAGAAAGCATAAATACTTGGACACTCCCACCACCGAGGACGATTATATCTCCAACAGCATCGATCCTCCTAACCATACCTACAACCGCAACATCTCTACCAATGCTTTAAGAACTTTCCACTTACCAGAAACCTCTACTCAGAACAATATGGTTTCTCGCGGAGCTATCAATTTCAAGCATGTCGACTGCAACTTCAACAAATATCGTGGAAGAGCCGAAGAACTTGGACACCATATTTCTGCCATACTTCGAGGGCATCCAGGATGAAGAAAGCGAATATGACATGATGAAGGAAGAAGAGTCCTCAGACGACGAGACTCTATCTACTATACCAGAAGAAGTTTTCAGCGGGTATGATCGTGTACCCAATATAAACAAGAACAAACCCTTAACAGTTCTTGGACTAAGATATAGGCCTCCATCTTCTGAAAGCACACAACAAAATACCCTCGCTCCTAAAGAAGCGAAAGAAATTGCTATCGACCTGGCTCATAGCAATTGGCAACAATACAAAAGGATGCACTGGTCCTTTTGCCGCGATTTTTACTGTCCAGTTCATGGCAGCTCCCACGCCATGAACAACCACATGTTCACTATCGAAACATGTGCAATCTGCAACCACCACGGACATGGCAGTTTGAACTGTAACCTGACAGCCTCAGTTCTTAAGAAGGAGAAGGAATTCCTTACGACTCGTATTGCGCATATCCTAGCTGCAAATGAGCCTCAAAAGGAACTAGCACCAGTACAACAAACGCCAGCTTATCCACCTCCACCAGCTCTCAGCCGTGAAGAAGCTATCCAGGAAATCGGAGAATGGGCAAAAAGATGGATCACCAACAAGCTGACACAACCCACTCTCCAACCCAGCATTCAGTTCAGTAACCCTACCGAACAAATGAGCAACCGACAAATGGAACAGGAGATCATGAATACTCCTGTTGCCCCACAACAACCATGGAATGCACCTCAACAACCAGCTGCAACTGCTAGCAGCAGTAACGCAATTCCAATCAATACCACTGCCGTCACCACTCGTTCTAAAAAGCGAGTAGCCATTGACGAAGATCTACCCTCTTTCATTCAAGACACCAAGACCTCCAGACAGCGTTGTGATTTCTGTAAGTTCTCAGGACATAATGCTTCTACATGTAAGGAGAAGAAACCCACCATCAATGACTTCAACACAAGGATCGAACCGACCCTCAACAAGCTCATTGAAGAGAAACACATCAGCGACGGATGGGTAGACAACAAGGACTACTTCATCACACACTGGCTTGACCAAGGAACAGGTATAAAAGCCGCATATCAATCATGCATGAGAGTATGTCCTATCTGGAAGAACTATTATGATACCTTTGTGAATCATAAGGATCATAGAAGAAAAGACGGATTTTTGTATGTCAAGAACCGACAAGGACAATAGAGACTTGTAATGGAGAACGTTATTTCATTGCTTATATAATTGATTATATACTTTTGTATTTCCTATATTACTACTATGTTATGTAACTAAGCTCTCGGTTGAAGGACTAGCCTTCTACCACCTCCTATTGCTTTATAAGCGCCCGTAGCACGCGGAATCTACCATGGGAAGTTCCATGGCACTTGCCATATGAAGACACCCTCATTATGGCCGCGTGACCTCTGTTTATGGCGTGTGACTCATTACTATGGCCACATGACCATTGTTTTATGGCGTGTGACTCATTACTATGGCCACATGACCCCTTTTGTATAGCGTACCACCTTCTGGTGTGCCACCCTTTATTGTATTTATTTCCTTAGTCATCAGATCTCAGAGGAGTATAAATAGGCCGCTGGATTCCCTCTAGAATCCACAAGAAGACAAGAAGCAACCAAGCAAGCCTTCAGAGCAAGCAAGCCTATATTCCGATCAGATCAAGATCATATAGCTTAGATAGCACAAATCATATAAGATAGATTACACCAGTTAATTACTGTTCCCTTCAGGAACGTCCCATATAGTAATCTCCCTACCCTTCTGAGGTCTTACCTCAGCAGAACCGAAATACACAAACGTCCGTGCCTACGGATATAGATTGTATAAACGGTACCGAATGAATACTCTCTAGTACCATTCATTACAAGACTAGTCTTGCCCTCGACCTTTAACATCGAAGGTAAGAACTATCTCGAATTGGTTATTAAAGACGCACATGAAGCAACCTCTCATGGCGGCATTGAAAAAACAATGAAATATTTTACTGACCGATATGATTGCCAGTCCTTTGCAGAACCAACTAAGGACTATATCAGAAGTTGTGATACTTGTCAACGGACAAAGTATTCCAACAAGGCGCCACTTGGACTCGTAACCCTATTACATGTACCAAGCAGGCCATGGACTGACATATCGATGGATTTTTTTAAAGTAGCACCTGTGTTTACTAAGTGTTCAATTTTGTACCCGAATATTCCTGTTGAAGAAGATCATGTAGTTTGTATTTCACGACTTTGGATGATTGTCGATAGACAATCAGAATTCAAGTTTCTTATTCCTGTCTCAGATAATTTCACAGCAGAACAATGTACTGCTACCTTTGATACTCATGTAGTCCCAACTATGGGATACCCTTTCTGTATTGTTTTTGACCGCGACACTCTTTTTATGTTAACGCACTTTCAAGATTGGGCTAGGAATAAAGGAATCAAGTTGGAACTGTCCACTGCATATCATCTACGTGCAGACGGACAATCAGAAATTGTGAACAAAGAAATTCTACAAGTAGCAAGAGCCTGTAAAATCAAAGGATTTGATTGGCTACAGAAACTACCAGAGATACAGTTGAAACTTAACTTTAGGTATAATGCCGCTAGACAGAATAGTCCCTTTTCCATACTATTTGGATTTAATGCACATCTTGGCGTATCGATACTTCCATACCCCATTAATGCATATGTACCCGCAAATGAACATCATGAGGTAACGTCTAAAAACCTATATGATGCCAAGAAGACTCAAGCATCTCAAGCAAACAAACGACTGCCCAATACAGCCAAATTTTCAGTCGGACAACAAGTTATGCTTTCCTCAGAAAACATCAACCTATCGAATGTCTCACCCAAACTCAAACCAAAATGGCTAGGCCCATTTCCCATTATTTCTAGTAATCGGAAATGTAATAACTATAGCCTAGACCTATCCATTCAACCTGACCTCCACCTCATATATAATACTTTTCATATTAGCAAACTCAAACCATACTACAAAAACGATCCCATCCAGTTCCCTCACAGATAATCTCAGGAACCAGGACCAATTCAAGATGATCGTTATGAAGTTGAAAAGGTATTAGAATTCAGAACAGCTCCTCGAACTGGAGAAAGACAATATAAGGTCAGATGGCTAGGATACACTCCTAAATATGATTCCTGGGTAAACGCCAAGGATATCACCACCGAAATTCTTCAAGACTTCTGGACGACCGGAAGCATGGAAGATACATTCAAGAGACGTCGAAGGACTAAAGGAAAACAAGGACCACGAACCAGAGATGAGACCCGAGCTCTTATCCAACAAGAACGAGATAGAATCATAAGTCAAGGAAACACTAAGGATATTCATGTTAATGCTAATGTATTAACAATGCAACAAATCTTAGGACGTATGGAAACCAATATGGCAGAGCGAAGGAAGTAAGGATAGGAAATCCTTCTATGAAGGGAAGTGTAATGGAGAACGTTATTTCATTGCTTATATAATTGATTATATACTTTTGTATTTCCTATATTACTACTATGTTATGTAACTAAGCTCTCGGTTGAAGAACTAGCCTTCTACCACCTCCTATTGCTTTATAAGCGTCCATAGCACGCGGAATCTACCATGGGAAGTTCCATGGCACTTGCCATATGAAGACACCCTCATTATGGCCGCGTGACCTCTGTTTATGGCGTGTGACTCATTACTATGGCCACATGACCATCGTTTATGGCGTGTGACTCATTACTATGGCCACATGACCCTTTTTGTACAGCGCACCACCTTCTGGTGTGCCACCCTTTATTGTATTTATTTCCTTAGTCATCAGATCTCAGAGGAGTATAAATAGGCCGCTGGATTCCCTCTGGAATCCACAAGAAGACAAGAAGCAACCAAGCAAGCCTTCAGAGCAAGCAAGCCTATATTCCGATCAGATCAAGATCATATAGCTTAGATAGCACAAATCATATAAGATAGATTACACCAGTTAATTACTGTTCCCTTGGGAATGTCCCACATAGTAATCTCCCTACCCTTCTGAGGTCTTACCTCAGCAGAACCGAAATACACAAACGTCCGTGCCTACGGATATAGATTGTATAAATGGTACCGAATGAATACTGTCTAGTACCATTCATTACAATAGTCCACCTTCCAGCCTCTTAATATCTCTATTGCTAAAGTAAAGGAGTCTCAGAAACGAGATAAGACTATGCAACTTAGAGCGAAGAAAAAAAGCCAATACCCGATCGGTATGTGGTGTAAGGAATGGTACTAGACAGTATTCATTTGGTACCGTTTATACAATCTATATCCGTAGGCACAGATGTTTGTGTATTTCGGTTCTGCTGAGGTAAGACCTCAGAAGGGTAGGGAGATTACTATGTGGGACGTTCCCGAAGGGAACAGTAATTAACTGGTGTAATCTATCTTATATGATTTGTGCTATCTAAGCTATATGATCTTGATCTGATCGGAATATAGGCTTGCTTGCTCTGAAGGCTTGCTTGGTTGCTTCTTGTCTTTTTCTGTGGATTCCAGAGGGAATCCAGCGGCCTATTTGTACTCCTATGAGATCTGATGACTAAGGAAATAAATACAATAAAGGGTGGCACACCAGAAGGTGGTGCGCTGTACAAAAGGGGTCATGTGGCCATAGTAATGAGTCACATGCCATAAACGATGGTCATGTGGCCATAGTAATGAGTCACACGCCATAAACGATGGTCATGTGCCATAGTAATGAGTCACATGCCTTAAACAGAGGTCACGCGGCCATAATGAGGGTGTCTTCATATGGCAAGTGCCATGGAACTTCCCATGGTAGATTCCGCGTGCTATGGACGCTTATAAAGCAATAGGAGGTGGTAGAAGGCTAGTCCTTCAACCTAGAGCTTAGTTACATAAATAGTAGTAATATAGGAAATACAAAAGTATATAATCAATTATATAAGCAATGAAATAACGTTCTCCATTACACTTCCCCACATAGAAGCATTTCCTATCCTTACTTCTTTCGCTCTGCCATATTGGTTTCCATACGTCCTAAGATTTGATGCATTGTTAATACATTAGCATTAACATGAATATCCTTAGTGTTTCCTTGACTCATGATTCTATCTCGTTCTTGTTGGATGAGAGCTCGGGTCTCATCTCTGGTTCGTAGTCCTTGTTTTCCTTTAGTCCTTCGACGTCTCTTGAATGTATCTTCCATACTTCCGGTCGTCCAGAAGTCTTGAAGAATTTCGGTGGTGATATCCTTGGCGTTTACCCAGGAATTATATTTAGGAGTGTATCCTAGCCATCTGACCTTATATTGTCTTTCTCCAGTTCGAGGAGCTGTTCTGAATTCTAATACCTTTTCAACTTCATAACGATCATCTTGAATTGGTCCTGGTTCCTGAGATTGTCTGTGAGGGAACTGGATGGGATCGTTTTTGTAGTATGGTTTGAGTTTGCTAATATGAAAAGTATTATATATGAGGTGGAGGTCAGGTTGACTGGATAGGTCTAGGCTATAGTTATTACGTTTCCGATTACTAGAAATAATGGGAAATGGGCCTAGCCATTTTGGTTTGAGTTTGGGTCAGACATTCGATAGGTTGATGTTTTCTGAGGAAAGCATAACTTGTTGTCTGACTGAAAATTTGGCTGTATTGGGTAGTCGTTTCTTCGCTTGAGATGCTTGAGTCTCATTGGCATCATATAGGTTTTTAGACGTTACCTCATGACGTTCATTTGCGGTACATATGCATTAATGGAGTATGGAAGTATCGATATGCCAAGATGTGCATTAAATCCAAATAGTGTGGAAAAGGGACTATTCTGTCTAGCGGCGTTATACCTAGAGTTAAGTTTCAACTGTATCTCTGGTAGTTTCTGTAGCCAATCAAATCCTTCGATTTTACAGGCTCTTGCTACTTGTAGAATTTCTTTGTTCACAATTTCCGATTGTCCGTCTACACGTGGATGATATGCGGTGGACGGTTCCAACTTGATTCCTTTATTCCTAGCCCAATCTTGAAAGTGCATTGACATAAAAAGAGTGTCGCGGTCAAAAACAATACAGAAAGGGTATCCCATAGTTGGGACTACATGAGTATCAAAGGTAGCAGTACATTGTTCTGCTGTGAAATTATCTGAGACAGGAATAAGAAACTTGAATCCTGATTGTCTATCAACAATCGTCCAAAGTCATGAAATACAAACTACATGATCTTCTTCAACAGGAATATTCGGGTACAAAATTGAACACTTAGTAAACACAGGTGCTACTTTAAGAAAATCCATCGATATGTCAGTCTATGGCCTGCTTGGTACATGTAATGGGGTTACGAGTCCAAGTGGCGCCTTGTTGGAATACTTTGTCCGTTGACAAGTATCACAACTTCTGATATAGTCCTTAGTTGGTTCTGCAAAGGACTGGCAATCATATCGGTCAGTAAGATATTTCATCGTTTTTTCAATGCCACTATGACCGGTTGCTTCATGTGCGTCTTTAATAACCAATTCGAGATAGTTCTTACCTTCGATGTTAAAGGTAGAGGGCAAGACTAGTCTCCATTGTCCTTGTTGGTTCTTGACATACAAAAATCCGTCTTTTCTTCTATGATCCTTACGATTCACAAAGGTATCATAATAGTTCTTTCAGATAGGACATACTCTCATGCATGATTGATATGCGGCTTTCATACCTGTTCCTTGGTCAAGCCAGTATGTGATGAAGTAGTCCTTGTCGTCTTCAAATCCATCACTGATGTGCTTCTCTTCAATGAGCTTGTTGAGGGTCGGTTCGATCCTTGTATTAAAGTCATTGATGGTGGGTTTCTTTTCCTTGCATGTAGAAGCATTATGTCCTGAGAACTTACAGAAATCACAATGCTGTCGGGAGGTTTTGGTGTCTTGAATGAAGGAGGGTAAATCTTCGTCAATGGCTACTCGCTTTTTAGAACGAGTAGTGACGGCAGCGGTGTTGATTGGAATCGCATTACTGCTGCTAGCGGTTGCAGCTGGTTGTTGAGGTGCATTCCATGGTTGTTGTGGGGCAACAGGAGTATTCATGATCTCCTGTTCTATTTGTCGGTTGCTCATCTGTTCGGTAGGGTTACTGAACTGAATGCTGGGTTGGAGAGTGGGTTGTGTCGGCTTGTTGGCAATCCATCTTTTTGCCCATTCTCCGATTTCCTGGATAGCTTCTTCACGGCTGAGAGCTGGTGGAGGTGGATAAGCTGGCGTTTGTTGTACTGGTGCTAGTTCCTTTTGAGGCTCATTTGCGGATAAGATATGCGCAATACGAGTCGTAAGGAATTCCTTCTCCTTCTTAAGAACTGAGGCTGTCAGGTCACAGTTCAAACTAGTGTGCGCATCGGCCCGAGTCGAGGCGAGTTTGCCAACTATTTTCCTACTCGACACCGACTCGCGCCGATGGCAATCCATGAGAAGCCAGCTCGCGCCGACTCGCCGGCTACTCGCGAGTACTCGCCAAGGCCTTTTGTTATGGGGAATAGGCTAGCATCCTACCTACGCCGGCCATATATACATGAAATTCGTGCATTCGCGGCATATATATATACATGGAATTCGTGCATTCGCGGCTTATATATATACATGGAAATCATGCATTCGCGGCTTATATATATACATGGAAATCATGCATTCGCGGCTTATATATATACATGGAGTTCGTGCATTCGCGGCTAGTATATATCTAATCCATTTATATATATAAGCCGCGAATGCATGATTTCCATGTATATATATAAGCCGCGAATGCATGATTTCCATGTATATGTATAAGCCACGAATGCAAAACCTGCATGTATATATATAAGCCACGAATGCATGATTTCCATGTATATATATAAGGCGTGAATGCACGAATTCCCACGAATTCCATGTATATATAGGCGGCGAAGGTAGGCTTCCAGCATATTCCCCGTAACAAAAAGGCTTGGCGAGTACTCGTCGGCTACTCGGCGCTGGCCCGAGTATTCCAGAGAATCGTGTAGCCGACTCGCCGAGTTTGAGGGTTGGGCAAAACTCGGCCGTCGGTGCGAGTCTTGGCGAGTCGGCGCGGGGAAAACTCGCCTCGGTGCGCACGCTAATTCAAACTGCCATGTCCGTGGTGGTTGCAAATTGCACATGTTTCGATGGTGAACATGCGGTTGTTCATGGCGTGGGAGCTGCCATGAACTGGACAGTAAAAATCGCGGCAAAAGGCCCAGTGCATCCTTTTGTATTGTTGCCAATTGCTATGAGCCAGGTCGATAGCAATTTCTTTCGCTTCTTCAGGAGCGAGGGTATTTTGTTGTGCGTTTTCAGAAGATGGAGGCCTATATCTTAGTCCAAGAACTGTTAAGGGTTTGTTCTTGTTTATATTGGGTACACGATCATAACCGCTGAAAACTTCTTCTGGTATAGTAGATAGAGTCTCGTCGTCTGAGGACTCTTCTTCCTTCATCATGTCATATTCGCTTTCTTTATTCTGGATGCCCTCAAAGTATGGACAGAAGATATGGTGTCCAAGTTCTTCGGCTCTTCCATGACATTTGTTGAAGTCGCAGTCGACATGCTTGAAATTGATAGCTCCGCGAGAAACTATATTGTTCTGAGTAGGGGTTTCTGGTGAGTGCAAAGTTCTTAAAGCATTGGTAGAGATGTTGCGGTTGTAGGTATGGTTAGGAGGATCGATGCTGTTGGAGATGTAATCGTCCTCGGTGGTGGGAGTGTCCAAGTATTTATGCTTTCTTGA
>WHUX01000243.1:0-71378 GCA_015179025.1 Terfezia claveryi | reverse complement strand
ATATCAATCTTTATTCCTTTTAAAGCATTCGTTGCTTTATGGTTACCCGTTGTAACCATTCCTGTTGTAGATTCCCATTGTGGTGTTCAACTGATTTTCCTCGTTTGGGTTTTCTTTTAAGAGTTTGACTTGCAACTGACGATGCCTTATCAGAGTCCGAGCTATCATCTCCGCTATCATTGGGGTCTCGTCCTCCTCCTTGTGTTTTCTGCTGCTGTTGGTCTAGTCCTGTATCTAGATCATCATCGTCTTCTGGTAATTCTATATCTTCTGGTGGTTAGTCTTTGTCATCTGGTTCTTTGGCTGACCCAGTCCTCCTTTCTGGTGTCTCAGGTGCTCGACCTTTGCCTTTCGATTGATCTTTCGGTGTTCTCAGGAACGCTCCTGGAAGTTCTTTGCTAGGATTGAAAAAATCCTCCACGGTATGTGCTGATTCTTCTAGATGAGTGCCGCTCATCATAAATGCCATTATTTCTTCCCAGTTATTTATTACCCAATTCGGTTTCCTTAAGAGTGGAACAACAGGTTTCTTTAATTCTTTACTTAAAAATGCGTTCATTTCTAAGTCTTCTTCTTTGAATGGGTAAGGTGTTAGCCATAAGTAGTGCTTTACTATGGCTTCCATTAAAAGTCGAGTATCATCAGGATGATACTGTTGGGCATGTCCCATTGAGCGAGTATATTTCAAAATCTCCTCAAGTGTTGGAAGATGTCTGTCCCAAAATTCTTCTGGTGCGAGAGGTAAGGCCATACTAAAATATAGTTTGGTTCCTGCTCCACCTGGTTCTCCTAATTCTATATCCATGGGCAGATTTATTTCCCCTTCTGTATTAGGAACTATAAATCTGGTCTTTCTGGAAGTTTCTTCTACTAATTTCTTAATATCTTCGGGTAATATAGTTAACCGTCTCGACCTCTTAGTCTTTTTACTAAGTTCAGACACCATTATGTCTGATTTCGTCATCTGTCCGCAACCAAATGCAGCTGGTTATGCGATACGATTGTCGAGTTACTTTTCTTCTTTGGCACCTTTTTGTGCTGATGGTGTGGTGGCTGATGATCCTTATGATCTCCGTTCGACTGACGGTTCTGTTGGCTCGGTGGCTCACGAGGCTGGTGAGGCTGGATGTCAGGATCCTGACGTTTCTTATGGTCCTGGTTTTTCTTCGTCTACTGGTCTAGAATCTAGTTCTAGTTCTTCCGGCAAGAGTGTTACGTTTTCTGATTGGTATGTTGAGGTAGACGTTGGGGGCGCAGAGGTATTGGTAGAGATGTCTGGGCCTAAGGAAGGTTCTGATGGAGGTAATTCTTTTCTGGAGGAAATGGCTGCAGTGGAGGCAGCGAGATTTGAGCCTTGGGATTGTGACGCTTGGTTGTTTAGACCAATTATTCCTGGGACCTGGGGGGCCGGTTTTTCAATGGTATACTGGATTTACAGGTACAGATGTAATGGCGGTTGCCAGGAGTGCAAGATGAGTTGTCGATCTTATTGGAAAAAGTGTTGTGAACGAGGGTGGGATTGTTTAATATGGGATACCACTGCCCGTTAGAGCTCTGCTTAGCTTGCTTCTAAATCTTTTGTTAATGTACTGCAGTTGAGAGTCTGATGTCTCGTTTGTTGGATTTTGTTAGCTAGCTAGTTGAATAACGATATCGATTTTATATGTGCACTTGGGTGTCGAATTGTATACACTTGCGTGAGTGTAATAAAGGTATCCGAAGGTTGATCAGGCCTTGGATTTAAGAGTAAAGATTAGGTAAGTGAGTTAAAAAAAATGTAATGAATGGTACTAGACAGTATTCATTCAGTACCGTTTATACAATCTATATCCGTAGGCACGGACGTTTGTGTATTTCGGTTCTGCTGAGGTAAGACCTCAGAAGGGTAGGGAGATTACTATGTGGGGCGTTCCCGGAGGGAACAGTAATTAACTGGTATAATCTATCTTATATGATTTGTGCTATCTAAGCTATATGATCTTGATCTGATCAGAATATAGGCTTGCTTGCTCTGTATGCTTGCTTGGTTGCTTCTCTTTCTTTTCTGTGGATTCCAGAGGGAATCCAGCGGCCTATTTATACTCCTCTGAGATCTGATGACTAAGGAAATAAATACAATAAAGGGTGGCACACCAGAAGGTGGTGCGCTGTACAAAAGGGGTCATGTGGCTATAATAGTGAGTCACACGCCTTAAACAGAGGTCACGCGGCCCTAATGAGGGTGTCCTCATATGGCAAGTGCCATGGAACTTCCCATGGCAAATTCCGCATACTATGGACGCTTATAAAGCATTAGGAGGTGGTAGAAGGCTAGTCCTTCAACCGAGAGGCTTAGTTACATAACATAGTAGTAATATAGGAAATACAAAAGTATATAATCAATTATATAAGCAATGAAATAACGTTCTCCATTACAAGAAGTAACAATGGTTTTTATAGTTTTTTGATATAGGTTGAGAGAAAAAAATATCTACATATATTACCAATTTACTAGGACAAAGAACTAGCCTGTAGCATGATACCTATGCAGCCCTAGGGAAGGGTGTGGGTATAGAAGCATTCCATTTTTTTTTGCGAGATAGTATTTTGATATTTACTACACAGCAATAGGCTTTTAATCTTTTTTTTTTTGGCTTTTTTTTTTGATCCAATGAGGGTGGTGCATAAGTATATAGAGGGTTGGAAGTATATGTTTACAACATTTTTGACTCTGGACTAACTCAATTTCTAAGCGAAATCTGCAAGTATCAAATTGAACTAGGTACAGTTGTATTTGCTCTGCATCACCCCAACCACCAAAAACTCTACCAAAAATGCCCCAAACCCTCCTCTTTATCACTGGCAATGCCAATAAGCTCCGTGAGGTCCAGGCCATATTGACTGCAACCACTGAAGGAGTGGTAGAATTGCAGAGCCGCGATTTGGACTTGCCCGAGCTACAGGGATCGGTAGAGGAGGTATCGACGGAAAAGTGTAGGAGAGCAGCAGAGACTGTAAGTAGTGCATCAGAGAGAGAGATATATATGATAGGGCTTGGCTTGAAGATGGAGAGGCAGAGAAGCGGGACTAAAATCTATGGTTTTGAGGGCAGGTTGGCGGGCAAGTGCTGGTGGAGGATACGGCGTTGGGGTTTGATGCATTGAACGGGCTGCCGGGGGTATATATGTGCGTCACACAACCATGATTCGGAACTAGAGGGATGAGGGAGGAGGAAGCTTGAGGCGCTGATTCCGTTGGTGATTATGTTTAGAAAATGGTTCATGAAGTTCTTGGGTCATGAAGGTACCTCCTCCCCGCCCAGGTGGGAGGACTATGATGAAACTGAGTCAGTGCTAATGATTGCTGGCGTTCCTAGGCTTGAATAATATTTTAGCAGCGTACTCCGACAAATCTGCAGAGGCGATATGTACGTTTGCATATTGTGAAGGGCCGGGGAAGGAGGTGTTGCTGTTTCAGGGGAAGACGAAGGTATGTATGCCTTGCAGCACATCCCCTAAAAATGGAGGGATTCATGCTAATACGGATTTGTGTTTGTCGTAGGGGAGAATTGTCCCAGCGCGGGGCCCGGGAGATTTCGGATGGGACGCAGTGTTTGAGTATGAGGGGCAGACGTATGTTCTTCCATATTTTAACTTTCCTGTGGGGCTGTTGTGAGGTTGGGGCGGCTAACAGTGGGATACAGGTACGCGGAGATGGATAATGCGGAGAAAAATAAGATCTCGCACAGAGGCAAAGCATTGGCGAAGTTGGCAGCCTGGTTGAAGGAGCATGAGGCCTAAAGCGCCTGAGGATGAAGGTTGAGAAGAGGCATATCACGAACTGCATAGCTGGCATAGAGCGATTGCACATATACCTAAACGGAGATCATCGAGAAATGAATATTCCCAATTTCTGATATCCTAAAAAGCCCTTTTGGCCACCAAATAAAACGCCAAATCCCCAATTTTGCATTTTTTTTTGTCATGAAAAAACACCTGAGCCAATAATGGGCATCTATACCTGATCGCCATCCCTCAGTCTCCTTTCAACCATTGTCTTTCGTCCATGCCTCATCTTGATCCTCTCCACTTCGAGTCAAGTTCTTCCGTACTGAGTCTCGGGGGCGTAGGATTCCCGGGCTCTCTTCAAGGATTTCTACACACAAATTAGTTCGGGCACGAAATTGTTATGTTGAATGAATGGAACTCCAGAGTTACTTAAGAATTCCATTAAATACTCTGGCCATATAATAATGAGCAGTGATGTCAATATGCCAAGGCGCTCCATAATTGAACATTAGCTTAATTGGTTGACTAGCACCTTCTAGTATGGTCACGTGAGTCTGGTTGGCACAGCACCCCGTTGGTGTGCCAACCAGACTAACCACCTTCGGTAGTCTACTGTACTTAAGAGGGGCTGTGCAAGCAGACCTACGGTAACGTCAGACTAAGTAAGTAAACTTTCCGAGGAGGGTGTTGTGCCAACCAGATTAGTAAACTTTAAATATGAATTGGAAAGTGAAGGGTAGATCGTGAATAAACTTTCATTCACACTATTGCATAAATGGGTGCCAAGAACTATCACTAAATAAAAAAATAAAATAAAATAAAATTTACAAATATACTTAACTTATCTCTCTAACCATATCTTTACCCACAAATTCTGATAGAACGTCTTATTCCTTATCCTCATGATCCTTTTCCAAGATCATGTTCACGTATATCTACATCATGCCAAGCCCGCCAGCCTAGTCGGCTCTGCCATATACAGTACATGTGCCGCTGCCATTGCTGTACATGTGGTACTAACACTTCCCCTCGGGCGCATGATGAAGTGAAGGCAGAAAGAGAGAAAGAAAGAAAAAAAATAGTGAAACAACAAAAAAAAATAAAAGAAAGAGGTAACAATTCACATTCCTCCCCTGTTTCCTATGTTCCTACGATTCTGCCTTCCAATCTCTTTTTTAGGTCATTATTTAGGGACCAAGGAGCGAATAATATACCCCACACCCTCCAATCTGCATATTGTCAGATTAGGATTATTTTAGGTCATTAGGGACCATGGAGCGAATAACATACCCCACACCCTCCAATCTGCATTTTATATTGTCAGATTAGGATTATTTTTAGGTCATTAGGGACCACGGAGCGAATAACATACCCCACACCCTCCAATCTGCATTTTATATTGTCAGATTAGGATTATTTTAGGTCATTTAGGGACCACGGAGCGAATAACATACCCCACACCCTCCAATCTGCATTTTATATTGTCAGATTAGGATTGTTTTTTAGGTCATTCAGGACCAGGGAGCGAATAACATACCCCACACTGATTTGTTCATGTACAGAATGTTTTTGGGAGAGGAATACCTTCATCCACATAGTGAGATTTCCTCTTCATATGTAGGTATAGTTGATTGCGAGAGGGGAAAACTCCGTAACATAGTCCACATTGATGATGTTGTGATGCTTTAAACCATAAGCCCATTGATTTTGCGTGACGCTCATGTGGTTCTCGAGGTAGAGCTTTTGTAAGAGCATCTGCTACCATGTCTTTTGTAGCAATGTATTCGATTAAGCATTGTCCGAATTTGACCATATGAGTGATAAATCGTTCTCTCGCATGTATATGTTTTGTACGAGGCCGGTATTCGCTATGTTTTGCTAGTGCAAGGGCTCCCTTGTTGTCACCGTATAGAATAGGAGTTTTTTCCGGAAGTTTTAGGTTTTCCAAGAATCCCATAATCCATATTAGCTCTCTCGCAGCTTCTGTACCGGCAATGAATTCTGCTTCTGTTGAGCTTAGAGCTACCAGGCCTTGTCGTTTAGAACACCAAGAGATTAGAGTCCCATGTAAGAAGAATACATATGCTCCAGTAGATTTGCGGGATGCAGTACAGTCCAAGAAAGAGGCATCAAAGTATCCTATCAAGGATGTTGGGATAGGTGTAGGGTTCCTTGGTATATGAGATTTTCCAAGAGTCAGGTATACAGAGTTGTGAGATCGTAGGTAGCGTAATATTCTCATTATACCTGCCCAGTGTCGTTGAGTAGGTTTTGAGGAGAATTGGGCTAATTTCGTTACCGCATAACTGATATCAGGTCTCGTACCTACCATTAGATACATCAGTCTGCCAATTGCCCTTTGATATACCCGAGTCTCCGATAAATCCAATATAGTATCGTCAGCCTCTTCTTCCCATTTTTCTTTGGGGTCCATTGGTATAGAGACAGGTGTAGCGTTGGACATATGAAATTCTTCCAGGATTTCATGGACATATTGGGCTTGATCGATGTATAACCTCCGTTCTTGTCGGTTTCGAGTTACCATCATTCCAATGTATCTAGATACAGGACCAAGGTCTTTGAATTTGTATTTGTTGGAGATCTTCTCTTTTGTCTCCGTTGTCTCAGCCTTATTTCCTACAATTAAGATATCGTCAACATGTCCTAAGATGAAGAGGAGTTGGCGGATCCATAGTGCTTGATCAGAGTTAAAACGCTTCAAACCGATTTGAGCCAGAAATTCACTCAGGTCTTCCCACCATGCTCTTGCAGATTGTTTGAGGCCGTATATTGATTTTAGCATTAGGCATACCATCCCTGGATTGTTGGTGTCTTCATATCCTTCTGGTTGGGCCATATATATAAGGAAGTCTTTTAGGAGGCCATTTAGGAAAGCTGAAACAAAATCTCCTTGTTCAATTTCCCAATCGTTGAGTGCTGCTAGGTGGAGGATAATCCGCAATGAGATGAATCGGATAACTGGAGCATATGTCTCATTATAATTGACGCCTTTTGTCTGGGAGTCTCCCCGTGCTACCAAACGAGCTTTAAAGCGCTGAATAGTAGGTACCTCCCCTGGTTGTAGCTGTTCTTCTGCTGTTTTGATCGCAAAAACCCATTTGTTTTTGATGACAAGTGTACCTTCGGGAGGTGCAACTAGTTGCCATGTTTGGTTGTTGATTAGGGAAGCATATTCTTCGTCACATGCTTTCTTCCAGTTATCAGCTTGAGGTGATTTCATGGCTGCCTTATAACTTAGGGGAATCTTGAAATTAAACTTGATTGTTGGGTTCAAGATTGTTTTTAGTTGTAGATAGGCATCATATGGTATATGGTTCACATCCATTGGGATCCTTTGTATATGGTCATCGTAACCGGGTAGTTGTTGTTGTAGATTTTGGGCCACTAGGGAATGGAGATAGGTTGTCATTGCCTGATGGTGAGCTTCGTCCAGTTCAACCTGTTCTATAATCTCATCATCATTATCGAATGTATCATCTAGTGGTTCTCCAAGAATGTTTTTTCCCAGTAGTAAACCTCCTTTTGAGAACTTCTCATGTCCAAGAATTTCTTCAAAGAATATTGCATCTCGGCATTTTATCATTGCGTTGCCGTCAATATCGAAGAGTCGAAACATGTTCTCTGTGTCATAATATCCCATAAGCATACATTCCTTACTGTGTGACTCCAATTTTTTTCTTTTCTTATCTGGAATATGTGCATATACTCTGCATCCCCAGATACGGGTATGGCCGAGGTAAGGTTTGACACCATACAAAGCTTCATAAGGTGTCATTTTGAGGTTTAGCCCTTTTGCTTTTGTAGGTGTCCGATTATCTAGGTACGTAGCACAGAGCACGGCCTGACCCCAGAAATCTAGTCGTAGATTTGCACAATTGAGCATAGCGGATGCTGAGTGAATTATGATACGGTGATATACCTCTGCATCTCCGTTCATTTCGGAGCTATATGGTTGTGTTGTGACTTGTTGTATACCTTGATCTTTTAACCATAATTGGAATTCGGTATCCAACCACTCTCCGCCTCCATCAGTATGAAGACACTTGACTTTGCAATCAAATTGTCTCTCTACTTGGGCCTTCCATTCTCTAAAGATTTTTGCTGCTTCTCCTTTTTTCTTCAACAGGTATATCCATTTGTATCGGGACTTGCCACAAACCATGAGACAAGTATACTTGTGGCCCCAAAAATCAGCAACATGCATAGGTCCACACAAATCTGCATAGATAATCTCCAAATTAGCTTTTGGAAACTTGCCCGGCATGCGTGAAATTTGACGTCGTTGATGTGCTTTGACACAGTCATCACAATTTAGCTTGTTTTTCCTAGGTTCCCCAAATTCAACGCCATCTGCAAGCTTAGGGACTAGGGATAGGTATTTTTTATTGATGTGACCTAGTCTTCGATGCCATGTATCTAGCTGTTGAGTATCCGTTCGATATTTTGCTGTATAGGAGTTTTGGATCGGTTTTGCAGTGAGGGGTTGAATTCTGTCTGGGAATGACGTTATTTTTAGGATAAGTTGTTGAGGAGAGCATTCTTGTAGGTAGTAAACAAAATTCTCCCTATCTGCAACCGCCCAAAGAGCTCCCAGCTTAAATACATAACACTTGCCATTCTTCAATGAAAACTCCAAACCCTTTGCTTCCAGTTGTCCTATTGATATAAGATGAGTATTCGGAAGAAGGTCGGGGGAATACATCACATCCGAGATTAATATAGTTCCGTATTGTAATTGTAGGATAAGATCTCCTTTTGCAGTCGCATAAATAATCCTATTTGCTGTTTCGACTGGTGTTGATTTAATCGTTCGAGTATTCGTAAGGAGTTTAAGATTGCTGGTGTAGTGATTAGAGGCTCCTGAATCGAGCATCCACCATTGTTTATGTTTTGCTAAATCAGTCGATTGCATCATACAACAGTGATTAATAACTCCTGTGACATTCTTTCCAATTGGAATACCTCGGACTGCCTTTGCCTGGTTCTTTTGTCTTCGTTGCTTATGTGTGTCTTCCTGTGATTCAGATGAGGATTCGCAGGAAGAAGAAGAAGAAGAGGATTCTTCAGGAGAAGAAGATTGTTTATCCTTTTTCTTCTTATGTATCTGTTTTGAGATTCTGTGGGTAGATCGTTGTTTGTGGTATGTCCTGATGTGTTTCTTCTGTGTATCGACCTTGTCACCGTTTCTGCCAAATCTGCCTCTTTTTCCTCGACTCCGGTTTTGATATTGTGTAGGTCGTAGTTCAGGATGTTTTATCCAACAATCGGTGATGCCATGATTCGATAGTCCGCAATGTTCGCATTTTTTCCGTGTTTCGTTCTGAGGATTCTTCGCCGCATATGCTACTGGGGTAGGTTGAAACGTAGGGGTAATGGTCTCTGCTGTTTTCTGTAGTTGGACCATAGCCGTTCGTTTTTGTATCAGCTTCTCTTCTCTCATACATGATTCCCTGATGTCTTTTATATCCAGCGGATTATTGTTGTTGTCCATGTTGGTAAGAGTAGTGACGAGAGTAGCATATTCTGGGAGAAGGTTTGCTAGAATTTGCCACTTTACTTTCTGATCACTAATATCTTCCCCCAGGTGTTTTAGGTCAGCTGCTGCATTCGTGACCTGGTTGATAAATGATAGGACAGTTTGATCAGAACGCTGACTAAGGGAGTTGAATGTCATGGTTAGCTGGAAGATATTTGCTGAGGAGGAGGATTGAAATAAGCTCTCAAGAGTCTTCCAGGCTTCTCGTGCAGTCATATCGTCAGTTAAAGATGACTGAATTTCAGATTTACATCTGAAGTAAATCTCTGAAAACGCCCACTTATCAGCCTTTGCCTAGCTGATATTTGCATCTGGTGGTTGTTCATGATCGATGAGGTCGAGAAGACACATTCTCATGAGGAGGATCCTCATATTTTTTCTCCATATCCCATAGTTGGTATGGTCGAGCAGGTCAAAGACCAGAGTCTCTCGATGAAGGGACTTTGGAATATCTAGGTCTTCCATGATGGCTTTTGGAGGGGTTTTGTTGATTGGAAGAGGTTTTTTGGGTGTATCTGCGATGTAGATACAGAGGGCTTCATAACCTGATAGAACGTCTTATTCCTTATCCTCATGATCCTTCTCCAAGATCATGTTCACGTATATCTACATCATGCCAAGCCCGCCAGCCTAGTCGGCTCTGCCATATACAGTACATGTGCCGCTGCCATTGCTGTACATGTGGTACTAACAAATTCGTGCTCAAACTAGTCTCGTGCCGCTCAAACGTAGTCTGGTTGTGTCGGCTCTACCGCTCCTCTCATGTTAGCTAAAACGGACTGCCCTGAAATGCATCGTAACAGCTCGTCCATAAGAGCTTCCAGAAGTATTGTGCAACGTCAGGGAAAATGCCAAGGCTCCTCATTCAGATGCATGTATCCAAGGTAGTAGAGTGAGCTGTCAGCCAAATTTCCTGTTCACCACCTGTATATATCAACAATCATTACAATAACAACCGTGCCTGTGATGTCGGCCAATAGGAGAAGAGTTTCACTCCGCGGAGTTTAGGATTTTGAAGCGGGCCTTCTATGTAACCAATGCTAATTTCTAAGCCTAATATTGGCGAGGGACTATGGCTTGCTGTAGTCAACCAGACTAGGCTTGCTGAGAGGGTAGATTCAGGCTAAATAAGTGATACCTAAGAGATTTTCAGAGGGGCGTCGTTGCAATTAGTTTTCAGCAAACCGAATCTCTCTTTCTGCGTGGGGGTCATCTCGTCATTCTAGTGCAGGGATGCTTTTCCTGAAAGCTTGGAGATTCATAATCCTTTTGCTATAGGTGAGGGGAAGAGGATCATTGCAACGGTACCAGATGCACCAGGATCCAACCGCTGCCCTTGCCGGGGATTGAGGCGTTTTTTTCGGATGTGCTAGAACGTCGATAGAGCTGAGCCCGACTTTTTCACACGCCTCTTTCCACCTGTGCGAGATTATTACCCACTAAATAATGTGCCTCCACGAGCTCTCGTTCAGAATTTGCTTGGGCACGTATGATTGATGCCCGAGCTGTTGAGAGATTAGCTGCACATAGATGCAGAGAGCAATTGCTTCAACGTAGTGGTGCGGTGTTCCATGCAGTGAGGTCGCACTCAGCGAAAGTATTTAATAGTCGTTTATATCGCCGTCTCCGCGTTTTCAGGTTTACCGTTGTTTGATTCTGAATCCGAACATTTCCTAACTTTGGTTGTTGCCCCGCACTAGGAACCTGGGACGTCATAGAAGAGCCAAACAACCCCGCTATCTCAAGCAACTCCTCAATTAACGAGTTTTTTTATCTGAGTGGAACCAAATACTTACGTCTAAACCTCTCTGAGCGACTTTCATAATGTCTACCTCAGATTTCTCTCTAGCCACTGAGCTTCCCGCCTGGTCGGCCCTTCAATCTCACTACAATTCTATCCACAAGACTCTCCGTCTAAAAGAGCTCTTTGCTCAGAACCCTGACCGTTTCGCTGAGTTCTCAAGGAAATTCTCCAACCCAGAGGACTCAGACAGCAATGGCCAACTCCTTTTTGATTTCTCCAAGAATCTTGTCACCGCTGAAACACTAAATCTTCTTTTCCAGCTTGCTAGGGAAGCTGGTGTGGAGAAGCTCCGAGATGCGATGTTTGCTGGAGAGAAGATCAACTTTACTGAGAATAGGGCAGTGTACCATGTTGCATTGAGGAATGTGTCTTGTAAGCCAATGCAGGTTGATGGCAACAGTGTCGTCGAGGAGGTGAATTCTGTGTTGGAGCACATGAAGGAATTCTCTGAGCAGGTGAGGAGTGGGGAGTGGAAGGGTTATACCGGAAAGAAGATCAAGAGCATCGTAAACATCGGTATCGGTGGTTCTGACTTGTAAGGATATCTGCAGGTAGTAATTTCCCTCGGAGCTGGTGCTAATCGTATGGATTTTATTTAGGGGACCAGTCATGGTAACGGAGGCCCTCAAGCCATACAGTGACCGCTCCCTGGAGCTCCACTTCGTCAGCAACATTGACGGTACACACATTGCCGAGGCCCTCCGTCAATGTGACCCTGAGACCACCCTATTCCTCATTGCCTCTAAGACCTTCACCACTGCAGAGACTTGCACCAATGCCAACACAGCCAAGGACTGGTTCCTGAACAAGACTGACAATAACACTGATGCTGTTGCAAAGCACTTTGTTGCCCTCTCCACGAACAAAGAAGAGGTACAAAAGTTTGGAATTGACCCAGCAAACATGTTCGGGTTCGAGAGTTGGGTTGGAGGGAGATACTCTGTATGGAGTGCTATTGGCTTGAGTGTGGCCATCTACATTGGATTTGATAACTTCAAGCAATTCTTGCAAGGTGCTCATGCTATGGACAATCACTTTTGTGAAGCTCCCCTAGAGCAAAACATTCCCGTCATTGGAGGTTTGTTGAGTGTTTGGTATAGCAACTTTTGGGGTGCCCAAACACACCTCGTTGCTCCGTATGTCTTTGCTTCAATATTTTTATATAGCAGGGTTACTAACCAACTCATGATAGATTTGACCAATACCTTCATCGGTTCCCTGCTTACCTCCAACAACTCTCCATGGAATCAAACGGAAAAGCCATCACCCGCACTGGACAATACGTAAATTACACCACTGGACCAGTCCTTTTTGGTGAACCTGCCACCAATGCCCAGCACTCCTTCTTCCAGCTCCTCCACCAGGGCACCAAGATTATTCCCTCAGATTTCATCCTTGCTGTCAATAGCCACAACCCCGTCAAGAATAACCTTCACCAAAAGATGCTTGCATCAAACTTCTTCGCTCAATCTGAGGCATTGATGGTCGGAAAGAGCATTGAGCAAGTAAAAGCTGAGGGTACCCCTGATGAGTTGGTCAGGCACAAGGAATTCAAAGGTAACAGGCCTACAACCAGCATCCTCGTCGACAAGTTGACCCCGGCTGCATTGGGTGCCCTTATCGTGTATTATGAGCACCTCACCTTCACTGAGGGTGTGGTGTGGAACATTAACAGCTTTGATCAATGGGGTGTTGAGCTAGGGAAGGTCCTTGCAAGTCAGTACAACTCCATATCTTAACATTTACTACACTACTAATATAGGCGGGGTCATTCAGAGAAGATTGGTGTGGAACTTGAACAGGAGAGTGTGGTAAAGAGCCATGACTCTTCGACCAACGGTCTTATCAATGCCTTCAAAGCCAACTTGAAAGCTGAAAATTATATTCCATGAATTGTGCAGGATGTTGGGGTGGGATGGATTCGAGGGAAGCTTTGAATAATGTAGTGGCTCGGCCGTAGCAGACTTTGAGCTCACGGGGCAAACGGTGAAAAGGGAATTTTTTTTAAAATTGTGTTGCATTGGAGAATAAGTACTGAGTTCTGCGGGATGATTATTATTTGGGATAAGCCAATTCCATCTGATTTCCAACTTAGTGTGTGACTCTGCAGCGTAGATAGTAGTATTACCGGTAGACTGGTAGCAAGTACCTACCTGGCCTGTGAGCAAGTCCTTTCCAGATTCCTTGCCAGCACGCACCAAGTTATGCCTGACACTCTACTATATGTTTGCAAGTAATGCCGCATACCAACATCAAATCTAAACATTGCTCTTTAGCCTTTCCCCAGCCAAATTCTAAGCAGCGATAGTCTGAATCTATCCTTCATAGCCGATGACTCCTCAAAAGGGTTTCCAATGCAAGAACGAAGGCTATGCGCATCGCCCGGCATTTTCCTGATGCTCCAACCCTGGGTCGTTTTTCTCTCCTTCTTACCCTCAACTGCATCCAATCCAACCCCCCCCCAATCTTGGCAAACCGCGGGGCACTAAAAAAACTCTAGTCTCAAAACTCTCTGGTTCCTCTACTGCGGACATAAAGCTCAGGAAGCATGATTCCCGCAATTGACTCCCAATTGCACCCTCAATTGCCCTCCAATCCCACTAGACTTGAGAGCACAATGGGAAAAACCGTGCACCTCCTCGACACCGTTTCAGGGAACATCCGCTCCCTCGTCAATGCCATCGAAAAACTTGGGTACGAAGTGCACTGGGTTCGGAGTTTTGATGACCTCGATAATGCGGAGGTAACCCCCTCCCAATCCTCCTCCTGCTCAATTTCCCAATACTAATATCCAATTCAACCCCAGCGAGTAATCTTTCCCGGCGTCGGCCACTTTGGTCACTGCATGCGCACGCTCTTGGCCTCGGGCTTCATCCCGCACCTCACCAGGTACATCTCCTTGGGGCGCCCATTCATGGGTATCTGCGTTGGCCTACAAGCTCTCTTCACTGCGTCCGAAGAAGAATCCGGTGTCCCCGGCCTCGGCATCTTCGCCGGCACACTCCGGAAATTCGACGATGGGGATAAATCTGTGCCGCACATTGGGTGGAACAGCGCCGCTACCACCAACTATCTTGGGGATGGAGAGTCGCTGTGGGGGTTAAGGAAAGAGAGTAAATACTATTATGTGCACAGCTACGGCGTCCCGCTTTCAGAGGCGAAGCTTCTCGGTGAGGGGGTGGAGGTCGCGGTGGCAAAGTACGGACAGGAGGAATTCGTCGGCGCGATTAGCAGGGGGAATATCTTTGCGACGCAGTTCCACCCGGAGAAGAGTGGGGTTGCGGGCTTACGTGTGCTCAAGGCGTTTTTAGACCAAGAGAGGATCGCGAGATATACCCCCTCCCAGACGTTACTGCGGACAAGTCAAAACGAGAAAGAGCGAGGTGGATTGACTCGGAGGATCATTGCCTGCTTGGATGTTCGAACAAACGACGCTGGGGATCTCGTGGTCACAAAAGGCGACCAATACGACGTCCGCGAAAATTCCGACGGGGAAGGACAAGTACGGAATCTCGGAAAACCCGTAGCCATGGCAGAGAAATATTACATCCAGGGAGCAGACGAGGTTACATTCTTGAATATCACAAGTTTTAGGGATTGTCCTCTTCTCGATACGCCGATGCTAGAGGTACTAAGACAAACATCAAAGAACGTGTTTGTCCCGCTTACGATTGGAGGTGGGATCAGAGATGTTGCCGACCCAGATGGGACTGTCCATCCTGCGCTCGAGGTGGCGAAGGAATACTTTGTTTCTGGAGCAGACAAGGTATCTATCGGGTCTGACGCCGTTGCAGTGGCAGAGGCGTACTACGCGAACAATCACATCCCAACGGGAGCATCTTCAATCGAGCAAATCTCCAGCGCCTATGGGAACCAAGCTGTCGTGGTATCAATAGATCCTCGTCGGGTATACATTCCTGATTCCGACCTCCCCACATTCCCACACGAATACATCTCCACAGCCTTCCCCGGTCCGAACGGGGAGACTCATGTCTGGTACCAGACCACGGTCAAAGGTGGCCGCGAGCCCCGTCCTCTCAGTGTCCAAGCCCTTGCGAAGGCAGCGGAAGCGCTAGGGTGTGGGGAGCTGCTGTTGAATAGTATCGATAAGGACGGGACGAACTCTGGGTTCGACCTCGAGCTGATCAATGCGGTGAAGAAGGCTGTGAGGATCCCAGTGATTGCGTCCTCGGGGGCCGGCAAGCCAGATCACTTTGTGGAGGTGTTTGAAAGGACGGAAACTGACGCAGCTTTGGGGGCGGGGATGTTCCATAGGGGGGAATATGAGGTTGGGCAGGTAAAGAGTGTATTGGCGGAGAAGGGGTTATTGGTTAGAGAAGAAGAGGGGGAAATATAGACAGTCTCAAAGGATGATTCGCCGGTTTGGAGCTGTTTTGTCAGGTTATTTTTTTTTTTGGGGGGGAGAGGGGGGAATTGTATTTATTGTAACTTTTGCGAGTTCACTCCACGTATACTATTACCCATTTAGAATATTATCTGTTCTCATTCTCTGAGTCAATTTTTCTCGTGGAGCAGCATAACTGTCTAATTACCCTGAACGCCTAAATATATCAACCAGCGTTTTATGTAGCACAGCTATAGGTACTAGTAGAGTTTTGTATCTTTAAATATGTAAGCTGATCTAACTTTACACTCGACCTTTTTTTTAACAAAATCAAATGAAATAAAAAAGAAGAATTTTCTCCAAGTATTCCATGCACACATCCTAGGAATTTAGAAAGCAAGCGGACAAGCTTCTATCTAAATTTCTTTAATTATCGAAAATACATAATAATAGGGCGGTACTAGTAGAGTCATGTATCTTTAAATATGTAAGCTGATCTAACTTTACATTCGACCTTTTTTTTTAACAAAAATCAAATGAAATAAAAAAGAAGAATTTTCTCCAAGTATTCCATGCACACATCCTAGGAATTTAGAAAGCAAGCGGACAAGCTTCTATCTAAATTTCTTTAATTATCGAAATTACATAATAATAGGGCTGTGTTGGGCTGTGCGCTTTGCATGAGCTAAGCTTTTTGGCGTTGGAAGCTAGGCTTTACTGGGGGGGATAAGGTACCGTATTTGGCAAGTACGGTACCTACCTACTTAGGATGTACTTGATCTGTCGACCAAGCAACGAAGTTTAGTACGGTTTCGATAAACCCGGGGGGGCGAGGGTTATCTTTCTCAACAGTTCAGCTTTGAAGATGAGCAAAACTGGGCAACAGCACTTCCTCAGCAAGAAGATACAATATGTAGTACAAATAAGAATTTATGTGGAAGAGAAAGAAAGGTAGGTAGGTACTGTAGGTAGTACCTCCTACGATCAGTTTGTACAATACCTACCCAACTAGATGATAAGGATTTGCCACTATGAATCACCATGCAACTCCTTGTGTCTACCGTACTTGTAGTATTTATTGGGCTAGAAGCTTCTGCTCTTTATACACATATATAACAAAAACGCGGGAGGGATTACAAAGAGTTCAGGGTAAAAACCTACACCACAAGATACAATCATTGTGGACATTGTCGACAACAACAGGAAATATTGGATTCAGCCATGGATTTAATCTAAATACTACTCTATGGATACGAAAGGTGTATCATCCGCTCTTCCACCTCACCAGCTTCCTACACAACTCCCTTCTTCACCCCCACCACAACCAGATTCCTCGGGCTAAACTCATACCCAAAGCCCGCCTCGACCCAACATTTCTCCACTACCAACCCATCCCCCCACACTGCCTCTCCTCCACCTCCCTCTGTCATATGCTCCCTCAGCCATACCCATCTATCAACTACAATCAAGCTCTCCACCACCCCCGCACAAAATGCCATTAACGACCACGTTGTCGCGAGGGCGTGGTACCCGTTGACTCCCCCAGCAGAGCGGTAATGCCGCCCATAGAGCTCTAGTATCTGGTCCAACTGCAACTCCCCATTCTCTCCACATTCTTCGGTCTCCACTTTACCCTCCTCACCTAGGCCCCGTACGCTCCTTCGTAATTTCCTAAGATCTAACTCAAGACCCAACTTCTCTACCGCAGCCCGAACGTATTCCTTCCAGGATACATAAGCACTCGGCCTAAGACTCCCAAGGATCACTGGCTCTCCCGCCTCAGTCACGCCCCTTTTCGACACGACTCCTGAGTCGACAAATACCCGCTGCAGGAGGGCGCGGTAGAAGTGGCGTGTGAAGAAGGCAGTAGAGGTAGCTGTAGTCCAGTTCTGTGGGGCCTGGCAGGCCATCATGCGCGCTGTGATGTTGAGAGTGGTGGAGTGGGATGTGAGGAGGTGTGACAGGGGGAAGCCGTGTGGGTGCGGGGTGAGGTGTGTAGGGAGAGTGGAGAGGAGGCGGGGGTGGGGGTTACGGAGAGGGGGAAGGAAGGAGTGCGAGGTGGGCTCGCAGTCCTCACAGGATGGACATTCTGAAGAGGCTTTTTGTTGGGTTTGAAACGGTGGCTTGAAAGTAGGGGGAGTGAATTTCTCTGTCATGAGGTTGTAGCAGCAGCCGACTAATGCGACGGCTTGGATTTCGGGGACGGAAACAAGGGACTTGAGTGCGTGGTGGACTAAGTCACCACAACTATGTAGAGAGGTAAGTAGAGCCCGTACATCCACCTTCTTTCCTCCGTCTCCGCCCACCTCACGCCAATCCACACAGGTCACACCACCCACTGGGGGTTTGATCTGCGCAACTACATCCCCCAGATCCCCCCCACTAGTAATAAACTTTTCCACATACTGCACCCTCCCTTTCCTATTCCTCCACTGATCTATTTCTGCTTCAATCTCCGCATCACTATAGAGTAAGGCATTGAGTTTTTTCCGTAGCCGTTTCTCTTCGCGGGTGGAGGCGAGTGCGTCCATGGAGAGAGCACCAGTAATGTTGGTGGGCTTGGATTCGATGCCGATGACGGAGTAGGAGTAGGGGGGGGAGGAGAGGAGCCGGGGGAGGTAGCCTTGGCCGGAGCCAATGTCAAGAATGTGGGTTATCGGGCTTGAGGAGGGGCTGTTGGTGGGGGTGGTGGACTCGGGAGCGGGAGCGAGAGTGGGTTTGAGGAGATGGTCGAGGAGATGTGCGAAATTTTCAACCTAGGTGGTGTTGGTATATCATCAACTATCAATCATCTCAGACGAGTCATCTTCTTGAAGCAAACCATAGCAAAGCAGTTTCCAATCCAAAAGCTGTAGTGTAATATTCTGGTATATGTACATTGCCAATAAACACAACCCACACCTCTCCCACAAGCACGTACCTCATGCATCTTCTTCGGCTTCATCCCCACCGTCAGCCCCCTCAAAATCTCCTCTTCCTCCCTCAGCACCTCCCCCCTAACCCTGTGCTTCCTCAACCTCCCCGCTCTCCCCACCTCCTCTTCACTGCCCACCCACCTCGGCCTAAACTCCCTCACTAGCATATGTCCCCGCACATTGAGTATAAACTGCTTCAGCGACTCCGGTATCCTTGGGCCATCCCTCACCCCATCAGCAGAGAGATCATCACGCATGAGTTTGTCGAGAATTTTCTCGATGGGGAGCTGGCCAAAGTATTCCCGCCATGAGGAGGGGAGGATGCTGGTGTAGATGTCCTCAGGAGGATCGCGGGTGAAGAAGTCGAGGATGTGGACGCCACCACAGAGGGTTTGGAAGAGTGGCTGCTGGATGAAGGTCAGGAGAGAGGCGATGTAATCGTCGGGGGTGGAGAAGGGGGCCGGGAGAGGGAGGGGCTGTTGGGGCGGGGTGAACATCCTTGTACGCAGTGAAGAGGGAAATCAGAAGTTGGGAGGGAGAGTGTGAGTTAACGGGCAGAAAAGGGATTAGGTAAGCCGCGTGTTGCTTCTGGCTGGACTTTTTTGGGGTCGCGTGAAGCTCGTGGTGCTCCACCTTCAACGGAGAGTTCACAGTGCCAGCACAGGCAGACAGGAATATTTCGGATACACAGCGGTACGGCTGCAGCGACACAGGTCTGGTCTACGGCCCAGCTGCTCCAACGATTACAGATACCCCCTCCGCTCGACGAAACCGGGTTCGGACTGCACAGCGACACCTATTGCGCTCACAAGCATCCCCGACTCACTACCTCCCTCCTCCCTCCACCTTACACCCACCCTCCGTCAAGCTATCGCAATGTCTACAATAACCCCCAATGCCATGCAATCCTCCATCCCGTACTTCACCCTCTCCTCCACCACACTGGCAGCCAGCTAACCTCCACTACAGCCCAATCCTCCCTGCCTCCTTCTCAGCCAACCAGCCAAACACAATCCGCCTCTACCCCCTCTCAAACTACACCTTCGGCACGAAAGAAACGCAGCCAGAAGAAGACCCGAGCGTTCTTGCCCGCCTCCAGCGGCTACAGGAACACTACGAGCAGTATGGGATGAGGAGGACTTGTGAGGGGATCCTGGTCTGTCATGAGCATAACCATCCGCATATTCTGATGCTGCAGATTGCGAATGCGTTTTTTAAATTGTGAGCAAGCTTTCTCCCAAGCCCGCGTGATCGCGGCATTGGACGTGTATTGACTCCCCCATGCAGACCAGGCGATTACCTTCACCCACATGAAGAGGAACTCGCAGGATTCCGCAACCGACTGAATGAGCGGCTTGCCCCTGTCGGAACGCAGTTCTCGGGCGAAGGCGTAAACGACGAATGGGAAATCAGCGACACCTTGGCGCAGTGGTGGAGGCCGAACTTCGAGACGTTCATGTACCCATTCATCCCGGCGCACGTCACACGGCCAAAAGAATGCAAAAAGCTGTATTTCATCCAGCTCCCCCGGTCAAGTACATCCCACCCCCCCTTGCCAAGAAATATTATATATATATATATATGTTAACACATGTTTGTAGAGGTTCTCTCCGTCCCCAAAAACATGAAACTCCTCGCTGTCCCCCTTTTCGAGCTCTACGACAACACCGCCCGCTATGGCCCACAACTGTCCGCAATCCCACATCTCCTATCCCGGTATAATTTTGAGTTTGTAGACGAGGATGGCAAAGTAGTAGCCATGACACCTGGTGGGGCAATCCCTGTAGATACACAAGGCGAGCCACTGAAGTCGAAAATTCTTGCGGGGGGTGAGAATGGAATTAAGACTGAATAGATATCGGTCCGGGGGCGGAAGGAATGGGGTTGGGGGAAGGACAAGAAGAGGAAGAGCATGAGAGCGAGAATGAGGAACTATGGGATATAATTTAGAGTATTTGGGAGGTCACTTGTTGGCAGGCAGAGTGGATCTGTGAGAGGGACGAACTGGTAATGGTGATTGGTTCGAAGTAGGTAGATGAGACAGCATTGCATTACGTTACGCCAAATTTACACTATATCACCTTGGTTCAGATTCATTCTATCTATCTTTCTCCAGGTTCCAAGTCCCCTCCCTATTCCTACTCTCAACCAAGATTGGGTTTTTTGATACTGTTTATCTACCTACTAGTGCTTTTTTCCTTTAGAGATAATTTTTTTTCCCCTTGAATAGTTTTTTGAGCACTATTTCTGTCTACTTAGGTAAATAGTATCCATAGAACCCAGGTTTTTTTCTAAATAAATGGATACATTAATTAGATTTGTTGAAAACCAAGCTAGTTGAGTTTTTTCCTTTTACCCTCATGCGCCCAATAGAACCAGAACCACACAAAACGGCGACTATCAACCTTCCTTCCCGATGCATAAGTGGGAAAAAAAAAAAAAGACTTTGCATCTCGTAAATTCCCTAGAGTAAAATTATAAGTGTAAAAAGATTGTGCGGGTTGAAGTTTGGTTTTGACATGAGAATTATCACGTGCAACTAGAGCAATATAATAATATTTGAACAAAAACGCCAAGCCACCCTCCTCATAAATTTTTATTTTTAACTAATTTTTTTTATTTTAATTAATTTAAACTTATTTTATATTTATACTTATTATATTTATTTTTATATTTATATTTTTACTTATTATATATTACTATTTATTTAAAATTCTTTTTTTTATTTATTTCTATTTAAACTTTTTTTTTAAATTTATATATTAATAATTTATTCATTTACTATTATTTTTCTGGTATATGAAGCAACAGGCTGCCACAAGGTTAAAGACCACCACAACTATTCATTAAACATTTACCAATACTCGCGCCCCGTCCATGCCCGAGTATATATTCGAGCCTATCACAGTGCAGAAGTCATGCAGGTTAAACATTAGACATCCAAGCAAAAGCAATTAGCCATAGCTGTATAAATAGTCTGGCATGGAACACAACACAATTCAAAGGTTTAATGAGTGTGGAGAGTGGAGTACCGTAGATCCACATCATGCATGATGCTATGCACGAAAATCAAGATAAACGGAAAGTACTTCAACGGCCACAATATTGATTCAAAAGCACCCCTTTGATCTTTACAGCAACACTATATAGCACTGCATCACCAAGCCAAGCTAAAAGAAAATGAACCACGATAAAAGAAATGAGCTAAAAAGAAGGATCGATAAAAAGCATGTTAAAGTTCAATAAAGAATGTAGACACTAACTACTATCCGCATTGGCAATAAGTATGTGTATGCCGTCTTGTATTTCACTCATCAGAGGAGAATAACAGAATGAATAATGCAAAAGAGAGCATGCTAAGGCTCTGTTTCCCGGGAGCATTGCGTCGATGAACTGGCATGATAAAATGAATGATGAACGGATAACGAAATGTATATCTTGAGAGCCCTTGTTATGACGGCCTGACCAAGGCTTCCTGTCGTGTCATAGGTACTGATGGCTGAGAGGTAGGTCCGACTGCGGATGCAAGCGTATTAGCATACGTTTCTCACAAGAATTTGTACTATAGAAATGGATAAATTAAAAACGTTGTGGAATTATGAATGGATAGTCAGGGTAGATAAATCGGGTTCCCATCATTACCCCAGTATTTTAGGGGCTCTCTGAGTGAGCTGGGTTTAACGAAATCTTTTCATCGTTCTATCAAGCAAGTGGTGACACCGCAGAAAGAAATAAACAGGGGCTGAGGTCTTACCATAAGACACATTCCAATCAACAAGGAGCTCTCACTTCCGCATCAATGAGGTGACAAAACGAGAAGCCTCATCAGCATTGGGGTCTGAAGCGACTGCGGCTGCAGCATCTAGAAATGGTTGGGCTTTAAGAATTTCCTCCAGTTTAGTTGTCCCAAAAGCGACCTGAGCAAGGACATACGCGAATTTACCATCCTGCCCTGGGAAAGAAGAACAGTCAATTCCTGAAATATCAACCATTTTGTCAAACGGCAAGACAACTCTAGGAGTAATGTCCGAAAGCGTAACCACTGGAATCTTAGCATTAGTGGTCTCCTCCGTAGGAACAGGAATATTGATGATCTCCTCTTCGATGTTTGGGTCCATGGAGGCCAGCATTTCGGCAAGAGCCTCAGTTGCAATCTCGGGAGTGACATCAATTTCTTGAATCGCAACCTCAAGTGACTCCTCCCGGTCCTCCAACTCATCCTCGTCAGAAACAGTCAAATCATCGTCGTCTTCAACGTCATCCTCATCATATTCATCATAGTCAGAGTCCTCAAAAACGCCGTAGTAATCTCGCTCGTAATTAGACATGACAGTGTCAATCGCTGTGTTCGCCCAAAGATATGCTGCGCTTAAATCCTGCTTCTCAGTTGGCCAAAATTGCAATTTGATATTGGTAATCGCTTCAAAAGTGTCAATGAACTCCACAAGTTGTGCCATCTCCCCTGCGTATCGAATAAATTGATGAAGGCGAGCCTCGTCGTCTTCCGCACGCTCGACGAAGTCACTATAACGAACCAAAACACGGAGGATCCATTCCATGTCTTGTGCAGTCGTGATGACGAGTCTCTGGCAACCAGCGGCCTTCAGATGTGCCTGTGCACCATAAGCAGCAGAGATTGCTTCTCGCATGGCTTTGATTTGGAATGATGACAGGGATTCCTTCTCGTAGCTGGTTCGGGCCAAATTGTAGGGTGATTGTGCCGCAAAGACCGCACCCATGGCACTAACATGGGTTCCGGGACAGTCCTCAATTTCCTTACGAACAGCAACAACAGCCATAACGTGGGTATCAAGAAAGGTATTCTTAGATGACTGCACGATTGTGAACATTGGCGAGAGTGGGGCAGGCATAGTCATCTCCGAGGGAGAGTACAAATACCCACGGAAAATCCGAGGATGCAGAGTTCCATCCTGTTTCTTAAACGGTGTTCCTAAAAACTTCGGCTTCAACCCTTCCGTGCCAAAACCCTCAGGTCGCCATAGTGGGTTCTTTTTAGTTCCAGCCGTCCTGCGGTTTGGCCCGAGGAGAGACATGAAAGAGTGTAATCCAGCGGGAAAGTTAGTAGAATAGGGGGAAAGATAAGAAAAGGGACAGGAATACAGGAAGGGAAAAGAAAATGAACGAGGGAAACGAGGGCAAGTATTAGGGTTGTGAGAGAGCGTGAGTGAAATGAACGAGTGACGGTTGTTTGCTCGACGTGACGTGTGTGCGGACGGACGACGGAATGATGGGGCGAAAGGGAAGAGAATCAGGTTGTGGCCGGAACCCTAAGCTCGCACAAAAATAGAGAACAGCCGGAACCCTTGGCGTCAAAAACTCAGCGTCAGGGGCTTGCAAGTACGACCCGCCGGCAGGGCAGCGAATCCCGGCGCAGCCCATTCCACGGCCGGCCAAATTAGAGCACGTACCAATCACGACCGTTGGGCACTGGAATCTAAGATATTTATTCATTCAAGGCTCGAAACGGTGACGTGGCTCTCAAAAGCGGAACGAATACATTGGAGATGCTGCGTGATCACCTCCTCCTGCCCAGTCCATCTACATCTAACGACGTTCCCCATTGGACAGCGGTGTGCATCCTCTTCCATCTATCTAACCATACCGACAGAAACCAGACCATCTGACAAATAGCCTCTTCACTTCAGCTCTAATGGCATACCCTAGTTCTTAGTCCGAAGATGACCTTTGCCCCAGTGATACCCTTTGGCCTCATGTCTGGCAGTGGGACTCCGTTCATCCCGTGATTCACTGGACCATTTCGGAGGCGGATATACTTCTTACTCCTTCACCCTGCTGACTCATTCCTCCCTTCTGACAAGATACTTTCCCGCTCCATGCTGCGAAGGCTTCAAAGCGGATTCCCCAGGGTTGGTGTGGTAGACCTGGGTCGTGCGCTTGTGATCGTAGGAGTGCCTGTCACGGTGTTGACCGGAGTAGTGCCTATAAGTGACCTTCCTCGAGTAGTCTGTGCTTTCCCAGCTTTCCGCGGGGTATTTTGTCCCTGTGCTGCAATCTGCGTCTTTCTTCCCTCTCTTTCTCTTCTCTGTCCTGCCGCAACTTATTCCCATCCACAACATACTATCTTTCTACATGAAAGTATCGACTATCGATGGGTTCTTCCATCTGTTTCGTATATGGTTGTTGTTGGAGGGTAGAGTTTTGTGGGAATATGTGGGCCGGCCTCTTCCTGTCTTTCTCACTATCAAGATATCCTCCAGTGCTTTCTCTAGGCATATGAGTGTCGTAACTAGGTGTGCTATAGTTATAAACATAGGGCGTGAATGCAGGATATCCCACATGCTGATAGGATGCCTGTTGGTATGGGTCGGTAAAAGTATACATGCTGTGAGAGGCTTAGTTGTCGTTGTATAGTACTTTTTATAGCAGGCAGCAAAAATAACGTCGAGCTTGTGATAGCTGGGCAGGCGGGAGACTCCAATGAATCGTATGCCAAATAAGGGTGAGGAGGTGAATATATATCTAATCCACAGGGAGTCCCATAGAACATTGTTCTCTTTCTTTTGGCCAGTTTGTCATGCAGAAACACCGAGAACCAGGAAACTTGATAGAGAGCATGGGTATTTTGTGTAGCCAAACCAGCGGATATTGAATAAAGTGCATAAAACGGATGAGAGAAAGTAAAATTCCTCTGGACCAGAAAGGACCAGACCAAACATGTCCCAGCCAAATACATAGCCAACTAGGCAACGATTAGGCAACAAATAGTAGTGTAAATACCCTCGATAACAATGCTGTGAAACGCCTTAAACACCCTCAAAAAAAAAAAAAAAAAAAAAAAATGAAGGAGAGAACAGCAGAAGCAATATCAAACAAGCAGAAGGAAAACAAGGAGGATGATAAGAATCAGTATGAGAAGTGCAATGCAGCATGAAGATGCCGTGTCTAAGTTCATGTGTGAACTAGTCAGCAATGGTTCTGACGAATCCCAAGGTTGCTGCGAGTACCTTCATTCTTTTTTATCACCCACGCAACTCTCTTCATACCGTTGGTGAGTTTATCTTGCACCCGCGTAACGTCTTTATCCACTTCACCCAGCAACCTTTGAATCATCGCAATTAGCGCCTGCGGATAGCCACATCCCAACATCATGCATACTCAGCCTGTTCCTCCAGCTCTCTTCCCATCTCATGTGCCTGATCTCTCAGATTCCCTACAGTTCTGTATACCCCCTCCAGCACCTCATCCTGTTCTGCCATGATAACCTGCTGCTGCTCTTGCTCCCATACGACATAGCTATCCTCTCTCTGCTCCTGGTCGGCAGCACCACCTAGTTTGCTCGCACTATATTTACCACTGATTGTTCTTTGTGTAGCTTTTTGTAGCTCTTCCAGCATATCCTCAACCTCACCCTCCACTTCTTTGACAAACCTCCTTCTTCGAGAGACTTCCTCTATTTCTAATCCATATTTGTAGGGGTCCACCTCAACTACCCGAATCGACTCTGCAAGGTCGGAAAGGTCTGACGAGAGCTCGGAGAGGGTCGTCTCCAGATCAGATTTGGATTGAAGGAGCTCTGGTGAATCATGAGATGAGGCGGTCGAGCGAATACGTAAATATGAAGAGAAGGATTGTCGAGTGTGGTCCAGAGCTTGCACAACATCGCTATAATAGGGAAAACATACGGAGTATTGTTAGCCAATCCTGCAGTGGCTTAGAAAGGGTAGCTTTACTTCTGGACCTGTAGGAAGGGGTCACCATCCGTCGTTGAGGTCATCATTTTGAATTCCTTTCCCACGTTTTGCGGGGATAAGTCAATGGAGCATCGCCCAGGAAGCTCAGAAGCTCGGGAAGCTCGGGAAGCTCGGGAAGCTCCGCGTAATCTAGGCCTTGGCACACGTGCTACTTCGAGAAATATTTGGGCAAGAGTAATGTAAATCCCCTAGTCTAATCGTTTGGCAGCTTAAATCCAAACTAAACTCCATCAAATAACCGTCCATTAACCCCAAAATTCCTCGAGCGTGACGCAAATAACATCCACAGTACCATGGAGCAATTTCTCCGGGAGTGGAGACAGGATTCGATGAACAAGCACCAGTACGAATCTGCAATTTTCATAGGCGACAAGCTGTTAGCATTAACAGGTGGAGACCTTCCATACAGTTACATCTTGCTTAAAAGCTGACAGGACTGCGTGAGGCTCACAGATGATCCGAAGGACGCATTTTGGCTTGCCCAGGTACACTTCAGCACCGGTCATTACACACGAGCCCAAGGGTTCCTCATGCGGAAAGATCTCATTTCCAAGTCAACAGCTTGTAAATACCTTGCTGCCCTCTGTCTCATCAAACAGTCAAAATACGACGAAGCACTCACAGTCCTCGGGGAGAAGAACCCTACACACCTTTTCTCGTCACACACAGCATCCAATGGTCGAAAACGAGGAGAATCCAGGTGGAGGGCTCGAGCCGCGCATGACCCTGATAAACTCAGCGATATAAGATTCGAAGCAGCAATGTGCTATCTCAGGGGCTTGGTTTATGCAAAGCAGAATGCTTTCGACAGGGCAAAGGAGTGTTACAAAGATGCCTGCAGGATCGACGTAAAATGTTTCGAAGCGTTTGACCAACTGATGAAAAACCATCACATGTCCCCTGATGAAGAGTGGGCATTCCTGGAGTCACTGGATTTTGATACCCTAGAGGAGCAGGCTGGGGGTGATGTACAGGCACCCGAGTTCGTCAAAATGCTATACATCAGCCGGTTGAGCAAATACAAGGAGCCCGCTGTCTTCAATATATCTCTGGACAAGCTGAGCAAAGATTATAACTTAGAGAGAAACTGCGATATTCAGATTGCTAAAGCAGAATTACTGTTCACCCAATGCAAGTTTAGAGAATGTCTGAATTTATGCGAGAAGATCATTCAATTGGATCAATATAACTTCTCTATTTACCCAATTTATCTTGCCTGCATGCACGAATGCAATGAAAAAAACAAACTGTTCCTTGTATCTCATGACCTGGCAGACCATCACCCAGAGGAGCCTGTATCCTGGTTAGCAGTTGGGGTCTACTATCTCACAGCTGGGAAGATTGCCGAAGCGCGGCGTTATTTTTCCAAATCTTCCATGATGGACCCCCACTTTGGTGCAGCTTGGATTGGTTTCGCACATACATTTGCAGCAGAGGGAGAACATGACCAGGCTATCTCAGCATACTCGACAGCGGCACGCTTGTTTCAAGGTACACATCTTCCACAGCTTTTTCTAGGCATGCAACACCTACAGCTCACCAATACCACACTTGCGGACGAATACCTCAACAACGCATTCACTCTGTGCAAAACAGACCCCCTCTTGCTCAACGAATTGGGTGTAGTATTTTATCAGAAAGACCACCTTAAGGAAAGCATAACTCTATTCAAGAAAGCTTTAGACGTTGCAATGGATATTGATAGCGACGTGAAGGCATGGGTTGCTACTCGAGCGAACCTTGGGCACGCCTATAGACGGCTAGGCATGTTTGACAACGCACTGGAGCAATTCGAAGCGGTTATCAATGGCACTACCAGAGACGCCAATATCTACTCCGCAGTTGGATTGGTCAACCTGGCAAGAAACAAACCCTGGGAGGCAATTCTAGCATGCTTCCAGGCACTTGCTATCTCCCCACAGGATCCTATAGCTACCGAGATCTTAGAGAAGGCGCTGAAAGAGAATGCAGACTCTGGTGGGGGATATAGAACAGATGTCTGGACTGGAGAATCTGTTAATGGCGTTCGAGGAGGGGCGTTTCGCACAAGCATCATTGGAGACGAAGGGGAGTTGGTGGTAATGGATGAGAGCAGAGTAGATGATATCATTAATGAAAGGATGGGATTTGGGCATCCTGTGATTGGAACGCCGAGCGCCCACAGAAGTACTACGGGGGGAAGCAGAAGCAGTGTCAGAAGAAGCACAAGAAACCACCCCTTTGGTGCAAGCTCGGTTCCGCAACAAAAGAGACCCGACGACACACAGGGAAGAGGGGCTGACACTGTTGGGGGGGCTTTCTAGGCGAGGGTGACAGCTTGATGGAGTTCAGTGACGAGGAGCTATGAGATTATCGTAGTCCTTCTGAACCTACATATGGGCTTTCTTTGTGTTTTCTGTTTTTCTGAGGTTTTGAAATTACATAGGTCTAGGAACTCTCGAGCATATCCTCTGTTTTTCTATCACAAACTCCATCTGTTCAACTATAAATGCTGTTCTCTGCCTACTATGACCACTGATATGATGAAGAGTTTCACCTTGAGGCGAGAGATTACATTATCAGAGATATAGTGCGGTCTTCGGGGTACCAGATGTAGGAACCGCAGTATCCAGACGCTGTCCTTCTCCCTTTCCTCCTTCTCCCTTTCCCTGAACCCATACAAAATTCGCCATTATGCAGCATTCAGGCACGTATGATATTTTCTGCCAGCCGACTGTATTAGTGTCCTCTAGCAAGGCTGTATTATTGAGCAATACCCAATTTCAATATTGTTAGTTTACAGATCCCACCCAAAACCGAGATCCGCGTTCCTTCACCTGTCACGTGATCCTCCCCATCACGTAAAGCAACCTTGGCGGTGCTACATTGAGCGCCTTCAGTCGGCCAAAACACTTCTGTCTCACGACACCATCTCAGTTTCGTATAATACAAAATAATGGCCACTGTATTTGATACTCTCCTTAGTGGAGGCTTGCCTCATCCACCACCAACGATACCACCACCGTCCGCTTGCACCTCCCTCGAGAACCCGTCCTGGGCCAACCTCTTGTTCTCCCTCTGCATCCTCCTCGGCATTCTCGGATCATATATACCTCAGCATCACCGTATAATCTCTCGTAAGTCGTCAGAGGGAATCTCGCCGTTTTTCCTGTTGCTCGGTTGTACTTCCGGAACAGGGACACTTTTGAACATCTTGATTTTGAGTAGAAATGTTTTGGGATGCTGTCGCTACATTGGCGGATTTAATTGTTTTGCTGCGGGACTTGGCGTTGCGCAAGTCGGGGCGCAGTGGGCATGCTTTGTGGTAATGTAAGTCGATACGTTGTACTAGAGCCCGATGGCGGATTTTCGGGAATGGCTTGGGATATCGAGTGGTACTAGATGCTGATTATATGACATCTTACAGAATACTGCTGTTCATGATTTACGTCCCTCGGGATACCGAGATTCTTGAACTAGCCTCACCATCATTACGGAGTTGGAAGAATTCATTGTCGAATACCCATCCTACCGCGTCCACCGCACTTATTGTCTCCTTCGCCTGTCTCGTCCACTTCGTCGTACACCTCATCTTCGCCCTCTACATCGCTGCCATCCGCCCTAACAGCCTCGTCTCCTATGCCAACTTCCTCGGAGTCCAGGCCACCATCCTGGCCTCAGTACAGTACATTCCCCAGATTTATACTACATGGAAGCTAGGGCACGTTGGCTCCCTCAGTATCCCCATGATGTGTATCCAGACTCCAGGAAGCTTCGTGTGGGCTATTAGTTTGGCTATGAGGGAGGGTACAGCTTGGAGCAGCTGGATTACTTATGTCGTGACTGGAATTCTCCAAGGATGCTTGTTGGCAATGTGTGTGATGTTCGACATTCAGGAGAGAAGGTCGAAGGCGAAAGGTGTGGGTGCGGTGGTGAACGGAGCCCTGTCAGGATACGGGGCAGTCGACACTAGTAGGAGGCAGCAAGGTGAATATGGGAACGGAGATGAAGAAGAGGAGAGACCGTTGCTGGAAGGGAACAGGATGACTTAGATGGAGAGCATTATTGACCTCGCTTCAGCCAGATTCCTATGACCTCCATCCTCCCCCCACCTCAATTGCGAAGACAAAAGGACTATGTTGTTCGATATCCCCGATTGCAAATGAACTACTGTGTATACTTACCATCAACGGTTGGGATGCGTTTGGGAGTTTGCATAAGGGTATAATAATCATTTTCCAGTACTGTTAGCATTAATATTCAGCATCTATTATAATCATGGTTGGGTTTTGGGGGCGTTCTTTATTTTTATACACAGTACATTTTCCTTGTCCTCTGATACGAGTTTATGTCTATTACCATGCTCTTTTACGTTTGCAGCCTCAGATTTCTTCACATCAACCTATTAGTAATTCCACAATTGATCTCCAAAGTCTTGCTTATTTGACCCTTTGCCAATAGGTGACGATTGTGGCAGTTAACTAACGACGTGTGACCAGGCTAGGCAATGTGCGTGCTCGCTGGATGCAGTTTACCATGATCCAGTTGTCTATTTCCGGGTTGGTCTCTAAAACGATGTAGTTATATGCAGAGTACACTACAAGCTCCAATCGCTACAGGATGCCAATAGCTAATGTACGTAAGTTGTCTCCCAATATCCTTGCCCTCCTTTCCAACGTCCTGCATCTTGATCATGGCAGGCGGTTACTGAATCGAAATTTCTCTCGGATCCCTTCGGAGCAGTGTCCACTAGAACCCTGCCTGAAACAACGGTAATCTTAGCGTTGATATTTGGAATCCTGATTGATCACATTCATTGTCAATGAAAGACCAAACGGCGGTACATAGGGGGGCACGGCATGGGCCCCCGGAGCTGCTTACGCTTTCGGGAGCAGATTGTTGGGTCGATCGATAGAAAGAAAAGTAATTTGTGCCAGAATTGATAGTATGTCGAGGCTTTCCCCTCTATCAGAAAAAGTGCCGTAAAAGAGAGATAGAGAGATTACACGATGTCTTGATGTTTCCCTCCCGATATTTGCACCCGACTAAGCCCCTCGTGTGCGGTCCCAGAGGGGGCCTGCCCAATGCGCGCAATTAGACGCAATTGTGACCGAATCTTCTCAACTAGTTTCATACTTTGGAAGGCCTTACCCTGAACTCATCCACAACACCACTCTTTCTGTGTCATGCAGAACGTTTGATGTGTCGCAGCTCATCTCCGAATCACCTGTTTTTTCCCTATTCGTAGTGTGAGATATACAGCGATTCTTCTCATTTTAGGCATCTTTACCATGATTTGAAGATTCGATGGATATAGGGATTGAAGTTGTCCCGGGCTATATTCAAGTGAAGAGGGAGTTGCATAGCCTCGTAGTAACCAGCCTGTTGTCTATGCGAGGTCACGAACGCTACGAATATATTAACCTGGGTACGAGGCTAGAGCTGCAAACTTATCTGTTAATTTTAGGTAAAGTTCCATACCCGACTTGAGAAATAACTTCCCGATTAGTCTGGTTGGCACCTTCCCGATGGAGAGGAATATGGCCGGAACTAGACTAAGTAGAGTCTCATTTACTTTCCTTATTGGGTTAGATTTAGTGCTTGGCGTGTGAATCGCTGGCTACGTGACATTGATATCTATAAACGATATCTCACCCTATACATGTGCCAACCAGACTACCCATACATATACTCTGGGATTTGGGCGTCTTAATTGGCTTTGTGTGATATTCGCCAGGTTGGATTCCTGTGTTAACCAACAGGGTAGGGTCATGCAACATGCAGCTTGCGATAACGAGGTGATGGATATTGATGTGCAGGGATAACGAAAGTTTTCGAGGATATCTATAGCTATTCATAGCCGGCAAATGCACAGGATATCACATTTAAGGCACCAACCATACAAAGTTCTGAGGTACCTCTACGATAACTACGCGGGTCTGGTCGAGACTAGAGGTACGTTTAAAGCTATAGGCAGGTGGTAATGGACAGTAACAAGAGTCTAGGTCAAGCCACTAACAGTGGTCCGATCGCATTGGAACTCAAGTAAGGCGGGAGTGGTGATATTTGCAGCCCTGTTCTAATCGATAAATATCTATCAAGCGGTCGAAATCACGAGAAGCATCTAATGCAGTCCATGTTCCTGTATTTAATTTGAACGTGTTTCGCTTCCAAACACTGTACATCCCTTCCGAGATTTGTTGTTTCAGGTTCAGCTAGCAGATTAATGGGATCTCCTATATATCCCGATCGCTTTGTCACTTGCCCTGTGGTTCCACCACGCAGCCCTCACAGCTCGATCTACGAGAGTACCAGCCTCGGAAGCAGAGGAACCACTTGGCCCCAAACTGCCGGAGAAAAGTATTTTCACCCGGATTATTGGCCCGCGAGCTTACCGGGTCAAAGACGGCACGGTTGAGAGAGTACATAGGTGAGTATTCTCAATATCCCGCCCACAGATACCGAGAGACGGGAAATCACAATACGGTATTTCTGTATACATTCATCATGGAAAGGGATGCGAGGTGCCGTGAACCTACAAGTAGAATACTAAAACTTACTACTCCACATTGAACACCGCAGCATGCCGTGTTTCCGCGGGGAGAACCGGGAACATATATTTCTATATCTCAGAGTCATGTATGGTTCCACCAGCCCGTACATGCGACGTTACTTCGTGTTGAGTTATATATATATCATATATATGAGGTGGCACAGGCAAACGAATGGGGGAACCTTCTTTGTTTATGATCTTGCCGTACTTATACAAATCTACAACTTGAAGCACAAGCACATACACATGCAGGGACAGGACTTTACAATTTCCGACCCGCGCGCAAGACCGTTTCTAACCACAGATTTTCGAGTGAGTTTTTCGGGAAGAATAGATTGCTCTGACCATTCATGCGTGGGCAAGCTCGAGTGGAGCATCTACAACGTTCTCCTTTGCCGCGTGGCAAAGGGTTTCGCCTGGCCAGACGGTCGGTATCGGTCTTCCGAGTTGTCCACGGCTTGGATGTTTCACACCGGAACCTTCTAAAGAAATAAACCTGCGCTTGAAATGAACCCGGGGGGAGTTTATTTTGTGTCCCCAATTGTCCTAGTGGCCCTTGTATGCAGTTTCGTATGGCCAACGAAGGTACACACGAGAACAAATGTCCTTATAAGTTCCAGGGTCCTTCTCTTAGACAACACAAACTGCTCTGTGAACCTCCTCACAGGTTTTCATTCTCTTATTACATCTATACGACTGGTATTCGTCACGTCCTTCCTTCTCCTCCAACGGCAAGTCTGTTGGAATATTGAGCAACTGTCTCCTGCTTCACATTACATTCTTTTGACCCTTTCTTTGTAATTCGATATCTTCATTTCGACAAACATATCTTACACCCCATGTTGTTCCCAAAGAGTCTCCTCCTCGGCGTCTGCCTTGCTGCCAGCAGCGGGCTTGTTTCGGCACATTATATGGTTACAAACATGTTCATCAACGGCGTGGATCAAGGGCCGGGGAAGTGCATGAGGATTCCGCCAAACACAGATCCAGTGACCGACATTAACTCCAATGATATGTCTTGCAGTAAGTTGCGCAATCAAACGAGAAAATTCGAGAGGGAGCAATCTAACTTCCAAAAATAGACGTTGATGGAGCGACCCCTGTGGCACGAGCTTGCCCAATTACTGGTAAGTACTTATTATATGTTTGTTGTGGCGTCCTGCTCAGGAGGTGGTGTGGCTAACGTTTCAAAGCTGGATCTGAAATCAGCTTTGTTTGGAGAGCTTGGCCTGATGGATCCCAGCCAGGCAGCCTCGATCCTGGTCATCAAGGTATGGAATATATTATTCTTGTATGAAAAACGCGAACTGAGAAACAACGATGTAGGTCCTTGTTCGGTTTATATGAAAGCTGTTGACGATGCAACAACGTCCCCGGGATATGGCGATGGGTGGTTCAAGATCTGGGAAGACGGCTACCGTGACGGCAGGTTTTGTGCACAGCGCATCATCGAGAATAATGGCAGGATGACTGTTAGGATTCCCAAAGATCTTAAGGGCGGTGATTATTTGATCCGTGCGGAGCAATTGGCCCTTCATCAGGCCCAGAACTTTGGTGGGGCACAGTGGTATATTGGGTACGTATCTCTATCTTCTTCCCGCTGCTCTATGCTGTGGGGCTAATCCTGTTTTACCTGTAGATGTGGTCAACTCATAGTCTCCTCAACAGGCGGCTCAGCTAGCCCAAGCTGGGTCACCATCCCAGGCCACGTCAAAGCCTCGGATCCAGGTGTTCACTACCAATACTGGACACAGCCTAACGATTCTCACAATGGTTATATAATTCCCGGCCCACGCCCTTACCAGCAAGGCAAGACCGGTAGCAACAGCCCTATCGAGAACCGCAAGGAGCGTGGCACTTGGAAGTGTTTGGTAGAGAATGCGAACTGGTGTGCTAAGGCGGTTCCTGGGTTCAAGAACGTTGCCGAGTGCTGGAGTGTAAGTTTTCATGTGATACCCGTAAGAGTTGCGTGCTAATGTGTCTTAATGCATAGGCTTCTGCGAACGCCTTTTCCCAATTGAATACTTGCTATAACACCGCCCCAGCCACTGGGAACAAGGGGTGTGAGAAGTGGGAGAAGATGTGTACCAGCTACCAGAACCACTGCAAATCTTGCGAGGAAGAGGGCAGCTGCAGCGGTAACTTCGCCTAATAGTTCTTAAAAACACCTTTCTTAACTACACCCTCTGTCTTCAGTATTTTTTTTCTCATATTTTTTTTTTATCGAATCACTGGTTGACATTATGCTACTGTCATCTCGAAAACACTGGAGGTTATTTGCATTTTTTTTTTCTCTTAAATTTGTTGCTTGATGGCCTATCTCCCTTCGGCAGTTCATCTGGTGGGGACTGTGGTAACATTTCTTTCATTTTCGCGGAAAGTCCCTGGAGGCATTTACAAAGAGGATCCGCAAAGTTACATGGGTTTGAGTTGAGAGCCACAGGTTAGGAAGAGGGATGAACTATATGGGCAGGAATTCTGTATGGTTTTAGGACAGTGAATTAAACCGTTGGGTTCTTCTAGATACCTACTATGTGAATACGTTTATTTTTACAAGTGCGCGTATTGCCTTGATATTGAAATCTTTACCCTACTTACCCTCAGTCCAGTTGATGAAGTTTTACATCCTCGTGGTTTTCTATACCGATTGTTGTGTTTGTACGGTGCGGGTCGCTGCTGTAGTAACTCACCAAAATCAGCAGGCACCAACGTCTCGTCACACGTTAATGCTCTGGTACGAGCTAGGAACTCAACATTTTACGATAATTGGGGGATCATTAATAATTGTATATGCTGGAGGTATAAGATGTGGAGTGATGGCCATTAATAAGCGTATCCTTGCAGCATAGATATTATTCGCCCCAACAATACATAACTACGTCAGGCCCGATTCTAACATAATCCTATCAACAAAGAAACCTGAATTCTATTTTATTTATAGATAACAACTTAAGCAGTCAACCTGACTAAAACAATTGCCATAGGATTTTTCATGGAAAGTCAAAGTATGCAGCTTCCCCTCCCTCTCATAATTAGCTATTAATACTGGTAGGTACCGCCTGTCTGAGATAAAAAATGCCAATGTAAAATTTCTGAATAGCTAGCTGGGTTAAGTACCATAACTAATCTTTTATCAAAAACAAAAACAAAAACAAAAAAAAGAAAAAGAAAAAAAAATTGGAAATTATCCAGTGATTATATATTAAAAAATACCAACACACTTCTCTCGCAAGATAAGATAACTTACATCAGGATAAAGTAATCGAAATATGTCCCATAATTGTGAACATGGACAAATATCTGCCACTCTATTCAATAACAAACCATTTTGGGTTCTTCAAGAGCCTAGTGTCTCGCCTCCAGCTACAGTACCTACGATATTTCCTGCCTTCTCATTAAACCTCAAAAATAGCCTTCTTACTTATTAACAACAAAAGATAGGCAATATGTAATGCATGTCCAACATTCAGAGTTCATGCCTGCTATGCAAGTAGCATTGTATCCGGAAGGATTAAAGTATTTCAATCCAATCTCATATACGGTATAATACAACTGTTGCATCATGGGTACGCGCCTCCGCCCCCCACGCACCTGATAAATAAAGACTCCCGAAGTTCCACACAATAAATGTTGTCCTATACTTACTACTGATTGCTTCTAATACAACTATAAAATTCGTGCGACCGGTTAGGTATGGGATATGCAGATAGTGCAGAACAGGGTCTACCTAGAGCAAGGTCGGGAATGCAATTATAGATATATGGAGAGGTTTGTAGATGATCAGGAAAGAGCGAACCATGCATTCTTCAGCCGCCGTGCGGGAAATGAGAGGTCCCTATTTTCGGTTTTTAGCAACATGTTTGCCTAAGCACCACTGTCGGGGGGTTGGGGTGTTCGGGGGATTGAGGTGTTGGGAAGGGGGGTATTTATGTACATACATACCTTGTTTTGTGGTTTATGCACTTGAGATATGCCCAGCATTGAACAATGGCGGCATCAAAGTAAATTGAGACGTTGGGACAGTGAGAGAAAGACAACTCCGGTGGGATGCCATGAGAGACCATATCCGTAAATATGCGTGAATGCCATGCATATGCACCTAAAAGGGGAAAAGACTTTTGTTCTGCGCCTCCGTACAGTACCTAATTTCATATTGGTACCACCAGACAATATTAAAATATCTCCCAATCCACACCCAAGATTCCCAGACCCTGTTTCCGAGGCAGACGAAGTCTCCCATATGTACAGTATAGGCATCAGTAACAACTATCCGCCGCCAAAAATCACCAAAAACTCCCGAAACCCCTCCCCATAGAAAACCATCCAAAAATGAAACCTTTCCCAAATTCGGAGGAGGGGGGAGGAACTAAGCCCGCCCAAATCGCTATTGATGCGGATGATCCCGTACTACTACCCACCTTGGACCCCCCGCTACCTCCCGCCAGGGGACAAATCCCCATACTCAATGACCCCAACAACCTTCCCGTCCGCTATCGCCGCCACAACCAAAGACTCCATCCTACTCCTCGTAAAATCCTCCGTCCTCGTAGCCATGATCCACCTCCTCGCCTCGTCAATACTCGCATCCCCTGGCACCTTGACCCACTCTTCCTCCGGCACCACCAACCCCAATTCCTCTTTCCTAAAGGCCACTTCTGGCTCAGTCACCATCTGTAATAATCGCGGCGGGACGACCTCCCCCTTCACCGTCTTCAACCAACCCCCCCTGGACCTTACGGCAAGTAACAGACAATCCAGCACTCGCACCTGCACCACTGGAGACCACATATCACTACTATCACTACTCTCCGTCGAGGGCGTCCGTGGCCTTGTGTAATCCTCGGAAATTATCGGAATCTCTTTCAATGGCACCACTAAATCCGAAATCTTCACCCCCACTGTCCCCATATTTAATCCAATAGCGCCTCCCGGGTGGTTCTTCTTGAAAACCTCCCTCGGCCCACCATCATCACCATGCAGCACCCTTGAGACCGCGATCGCCAAGGCATCGCTCAAGGCCATTGCAACCGTCGTTGATGTCGTAGGTGCAGGTACCCCAAACGTCACCTCTTCCCTCTCTGGTATAGGCGCTGGAAGAAGGATAGTATTACTCAAAGAGCAAGTCAGCTTCGTTGTATTCTGGTTCGTATGTGAGGTTAATAGTATTCGCGAAATATGCGTCGGGATATGTGGGAGCAATGCCAATAACTCAGGGGTATTTCCAGAATAAGTAATCATGAGAATTATGTCATCCTTCACAACACGGATATTAGCGATGCTCGGCACAATCAGAATATCTCGGAAAGCAATATGGAACAAACCGATCTCAGGATGCCAAGGTCTCCATGCAATGCCTCAACGGGATGTAGGAATACGGACTGTAGGCCAAAGCTGTTCATTGTCGATACAAATTTCTGACCAATCTTCCCGCTCTTTCCAACGCCGATCACAACCAGCTTACCACCTTGCTCGAGGGACAATTTGATACCTTCAACAGCCTTCACGAAGCCTGTGCGTGCCATGGGCTCAGTGGCATAGAGCCTAGAGAGATGTGACAATGCCGTAGCCTCAGTAGAAAGAACATGGGACGCAACGAAGAGGATCTGTTCACTTTGTGGATCTGACTTGGTAGTTGGGGGAGTGATAGGAAACTCCACCCGTAGTTCAGAAGGTGGTGATAGTGCTGTTACAGGCATCGCTGTAGGACTCATTATCGACATTCGACGGTATCTCGGCCAACTCGGGTGTATGGATTGCGAAGATTTAAAGCTTTCGTCAACCACTTTAAGAGGTTTGGAATTTCCTCCTGTTATAATGGACTCGACATCCGCCAGACCCTTTGTGGCAACCGGTCTGAATAAATAACTAATCAGTCCCTTGCACTTTGCTGGGTTCAAGAACCACAGTTGAACCACAGTTGCGTGTGTTTATGAGAGTAAAGTTTTTCTGGTTCTGGGTAGAATAATATGCGGATAGGTCCGGGGCGAAGCTATACTTTGGCAAACCGACATGTCAGATGCTACTGTCGTCCAGGAAGCTGGATATTATTAGGCCAGTTTAACCCACTTGGATCGATGACACCCATAGATTGCGAGGTGTGCAGATGTTGGGCCCTTAGTGATGGATGATGGGGGTTGTGAGAGTTTGGTTTCTGTTACTAACTAAGTACAGCCTCGAAATCCGAAGCACCCAGGCTAAATACTTTTCCAACAAAAACATATCCAAAATTTTTGTTTTAACCTGCTTAGAAATCCAAATATCAGAAACTGGTACTAATCCTCTCCATGATCTGGAAGCATCATCCATGTCGATTTAGTCGGCAGTATAGCTAGGCGATTTCTTCCCCTGCAAGAATTCATTGCAGGAGGCGTGGCGTAGCCTAGTTGCACATCGTGTAAATCCAACTGCACGTCCTACCTCGCACGTTACAGTAGATATCGTCATATATTATTAATACGCCGAAAGGAAGCAACGTTCCTATAGCAGGAACATTTGAAGAGCAGAGCTACAGTACCACAAAGGGACAGAGGCAGAGGCTACTTGCATGAAAAGAAAATACAAAACTTTAATGTCAATCGCAGGACAGATACCATACCGTTGTACCTACAGCGATTGACCGGTCCGGTCGATGGGATGGACTGGTCGATGGGATAACGTTACCTAGCCCAAGCTGGTTGTAGACAACCAAAATACAGTTCAGGTCAACTACGCACTGATAGAGTTTGTATGTAATTTTAGCCGTATCCCATCTAGGCTTCTTGTTACATCCCATCGACCGGTCAATCGCTGTAGAGACTCAATTTATTTGGAATCGTAATTTCAATGTGAACTGCATACTGTATGCGAGTTTAAGGATCTTACGAGACATGCCCGTGCTCATTGTTATGTGAACGTCGGAGATGGATATTGTAGGCTTTGGGAACCAGACTAGGCTTTGGGGTTCATCCTGATGTCACAGTGGAATTTAATCAAACAGCTTATAATATAATGAGAATCTGTTTCCTAAATCTACTGCAGAAGAAATTATATCAGCTCTTGGTAGTTGTCCTTCACTATTATGTAATACTTGTGGATGTACTGGACTATTATTCCAGCCACTGTCAATAATAAGCTTTTTGAGTAGAACAGAGAAATGAACTACAGTAGGGCAAGGGGCGGTTAAAATTGGATGGGTAAAAGTGCATGTGGGGGGGATTAAGGGAAATGAGGCGGCGGATAAAATGGTAAAGAAGGGTGCAGGAGCGGAAAACGGCAAACCCACAGTTTACGGAAGGGGGTTTGAAAAGGGAAACGGGACGACATGTAGCCCTAGCCTGTGTACCTGTGTAGAAGTGGAGAAGTTGGGAAGAAGGTGAGGGACGTGGAGGAAGGAGGAAGGAGGAAGGAGGAAGGAGGAAGGAGGAAGGAGGAAGGAGGAAGGAGACATGATGGTAAGGTGGCGGAGGCATATAACGATTTTCAGAAGCTACAGAGTAAAGGAACTTTTTGCAGCAAAGGATTTCAAATTGGAACGAGTACTAGATGGCTCTCATGCGTTACCTGAGGAGCCTGGCAGAAGACTTAGTTTCCATTCTTTTTTACTTTTCGTACTGAACTTTAGATAGTTCGCCTTCAAATTGATATGTTTCACGTCAGCCATGGCTTACATATGATCTACATTGTACATACTACTGTACATGTCCCACGCATATGTATGGTGATAGCACTACTGAATGAATTGAAGTTTCTACTCCCGTACGGTACATAACTCTATAAGTGCAACCTGGCAAACCATTACATTACTCTATAATAATAATACTCTGTAGTGTAATACATACATACCAGTATCGAATCAATTTTTAGGTATGTGGCATGTTTGCAGAGTGAGACTTGCATTGACCTTGTAGGTTGACTTAGATGATCGAGAGAATTCCAAATAAGTTGCACCTGGGGCATGCAGGGGGTTGTTCAAATCTTCAAATCCCCCCCATTCTTAGCTACGGTAATCATCCCCTGCCGAGGATCCGAGAATACCTATGTAGGACATATCATGTGCCAGTACCTATGTATGCAGAGGAACCTAAGTGATGCATACAGTATGTACAGTAGGTATCTACAGTTTTTGGCCTAGCTATGATCCATGGCGGTGCTATGATCCATGTCAACACCCCTGCCATGATACATATCCCGAGATACTATGCTGGCTAGACTTCCTCTACAGACCGGATAAATTGTTTCCTGACACTCTTGAATATGCTCTACAATATGCGCGTACTAGCTAGTTGAGTAACTCATGTGAAGCCATCATATGCACCAATCCACCTCGAAAAGGCTGTAATTGCCCCCCCCCTTCTCAGTATGACCTGTCCACCGCAGATATCATGAACTAACAACCCTACATAGTGCCAGCACCTTAACTTAGCATATATATTTATGTTAGGATACAATATATAGGCATAGAGCTATATAGGACGTTACTATTGTTCGGTACCGATCATACATAATTCAGCCATTTTGAGCTTTTGGACCATAACAGCCAGTTGTTCAGTATTTTGATCCTCCTCGGCCTTTTCTATCTTCTGCAGCCTCTTTACCTATCTACCTTACATGATTCCTATATCCTCTATGCCCTGCACACTATATTCTATACACCAGGCCTGCTCAATGATATTTTTGCCCTATATTTTTCCTCATGTACATATATATATGTGCATAAGGTTTCTTAAAGATTTATTAACATTGTCAATACCTATTTATATCCTCAGCTCCAGTATATACTGAAGGGGGGGGGTTGTTTGATGCTGAGGTAGGGTATTGGAAGTCTACAGCCTATACCTCCGGATCCACTCTATTGCACTTTGTAGCTTTTATTGCCATCTAGAGGCCTCTTTCTATTTTATTGCAATCAGAAGGTCTCTATATATAGTATAGTATAGTATTACAATAACCTCATCTGCCTTATATAGCAGTTTGTACGAGATCCTAATCACGGCTCGTGACTACCTAGCTGGCCTAGCCAAATGGTGCACCGTCTATATATATGGATTTTCATGCGTATACGGCTCCTGGAAGGCCTTCAGGGGCACGAGACTAATTCGGGCTGTCCAGTACATGCCCCTATGGTCTGGCTCATTTCTTATATATAGCTACTGAGCTTAGGTCATACTAAACTGCCACAATATCTTATTTCTGCTACAGGATATAGAGCTCAATCTATCATTTGCATACTCTATCTCATATCTCTAGTGATTTCAATATCTACGGACCGTTTTAGGTGAAGTGACCTTTATTGACCTCATATCTGCCATTGGCTTGTTGAGCGATGCATACTATTCTTGTAGCCAGGTTGCTCAGTTGTCTGATCAATAGTGAATAGACCCAAGTTATTAGATCTACAGGATAATAAGATGCACATGGTATAGAGGATATAGGAGCTGTATAAGGTAGATAGGTAAAGAGGCTGCAGAAGATATAAAAGGCCGAGGAGGATCAAAATACTGAACAACTGGCTGTTATAGTCCAAAAGCTCAAAATGGCTGAATTATGCATGATCGGTACCGAACAATAGTAACGTTCTATATAGCTCTATGCCTATATATTGTATCCTAACATAAATATATATGCTAAGTTAAGGTGCTGGCACTATGTAGGGTTGTTAGTTCATGATATCTGTGGGTGGACGGGTCGTACTGAGAGGGGGGGGGCAATTACAGCCTTTTCGAGGTGGATTGGTGCATATGATGGCTTCACATGAGTTACTCAACTAGCTAGTACGCGCATATTGTAGAGCATATTCAAGAGTGTCAGGAAACAATTTATCCGGTCTGTAGAGGAAGTCTGGCCAGCGTAGTATCTCGGGATATGTGTCATGGCAGGGGTGTTGACATGGATCACAGCACCGCCATGGATCATAGCTAGGCCAAAAACTGTAGCTAGCTAGGGCGTTCTAGAGTAATGCATACCTACAGTATTTCGTGCGTACATTACCACTTGCACAATTTCATTTCTAAAGAAAAGAGTTCTCATGAACAGAAAAGGGGATTTGTTTTTTTTCCTTTTTTTTCCTTTTTTTTCCTTTTTTTTTTTGTGATTTTGTGATTTTGTAAGTTTTCATATGTCTGTATGCATATATGTATGGTATAGGTGAAAGTTTTCCATTCTCAAAGCGAATATTAGGGGTATTCAAACCTGATTTTGAACGGTTTTTTTTTGAACGGTAAGTTGGGCGATTTTAACCGTTCTAGGTGTGAATACCCTGTTTTGCGACCGCGCAAAACAGCCGATTAAAGGACCGCTTATGCTCATTGATTTTTGGGTCGCTTGGGCACCAAGGCTGAAAACACCTAGGCTCAATTTGGGTAGGGGCCGGATTTCTCACGTGTTCTTGCGCTAGGTCAGATGTGGAATAAGACCCCCTTGGCATGCGTAAGCTCCCAAGTTCATGGGATGTGTTCTCCTGAAACCTTGCAAACTCATACGGATAAAAGCAAGCGTCACGTCACATCACGGACAAGGTTCTGTCCTGCATAAGCTTAAAGTACGTACTCTATATGCAACCAGGGATTGGATTTGATTGTTATGAATCTCACGAGAGGGTGGTCTACGCAGAGGCGGAAAACCGAAGCCGACAGCCGCTGAGGCCAACGACGTGGATTGATCACCCACAGCAGGTCTAGCAATGGGCCCTCTAGCTCATACCTATGGGTTGAGTAGAGAGACTGGCCGGGACAAGGAAGTGTGTGCACCGTTCTAGCGATGACCAAGAGGGTTGGGGCTAGGTCGTATTGGCTTATGGGATAACTGCTTCTTACGGAGGACCGGTTCAAGGCATATTCGATTTCCAATCATTGATTTCCAAGCCGCTGATGTCTACGTTGTTGATTTGCAAGCATGTCTCCGTTTCCCTTATTTCCAATCAATGATTTGCAATCATTGATTTTCAAGCTGCTCCGTCATTGATTCCCAAGCTGCTTCGTCATTGATTTGCATTCATGTCTCCGAGGCTTAGGAAGGCCATGCCGGAGGCATGTGGGGGGGGAGTAGGACGATCCCCGAGATGTCTATATAAGGGGCCTCTGCTACCTAGATAGAAAGGGCAGAACCCAAGCACTGTCTTGTATAATTCTTCGAAAGCACTATATCTCTATACTTCCTTGCACACTTCTTCGAGAACCCATTCATCACCCTCGCGCACCCGTCCCTGTTGTGCTCGCCACTTGCTAAGCTAAAAGACCCTTTCGCCTTTTAACTTTGCCACCTGCTAGCCGAAGGCCCTTTGCCACGAGCAGGCCACGCGACCTACCACTAAGGCCACTAGGAGCTCGCTAAGCTCTCCAATTCTTAGTAGGCCCGGACTCAACATCCGCCCCTCTAACATTGATAGGCTAATGGAGGTCAGCTCTTAGAAACATAAGGAGGATGGGTAGGCCCCGGCATCTCACACAGAAAGCCACACAAGCAGCAACTCAGGAGAGTTCCGGACACATCAAATGGGATAAGTCTTTAGATGAAAGGCTCGCGGTGAGGCTCATACAAAGCTGGAAGCAATGGGAAATGGGGAATAAGACCCAAATTTCGAAGGGGTGGGCTCAAGACTTAGGGATTGCACTTGACCCAAGGGGACTTAGGACTAAGAACCATATCCTTACTATGCTGAAGCACTACAACGAAGCAAAGGAGCTTGGCGATAAGACAGGTGCAGGGGAGATAGAAGAAGAGCAGGTAGATGAGGACGGGAAGGTTGTAATAGTGAAGGTTAGTGTACTGGCACAACAGAAGAGGAAGTGCAGGACATTTGAGATTCTGGATCCTATGTTAGGACAGCGACATGGCAATGCCAAGGAGAATCCCGTTGGCTTGGATGAGGGTGGGATTCGTCTAAAAGCTAGGGATAGGGACATGGATGATGTTGCTAGTATCACGTCTTCAACCTTCTCCGTAAGCTCTCCCGAAGTTTCCCCTCAGGATATCGTCTCGACCCGCAGGCATGGGGTCTCTCGCATGAGCCAGCAGTCATCAGCAATTATGGGTACCTTTGTCGGGGATGAGACTGGTCCTCTCTTTGGAGAATCTCTTCAAGCCTTGGACGAGCCCGTAGATCCTCTTGATCTTAGCGACGTTGATCAACCCCCTGCAAACCAATCCTCCACAAATACTCCCATCGAGAAGAGGGTCCAGAAGATGTCCAAGCTATTTGGAAAGAAGGGCAACGAGCCTGGAGGAAGGGGGGGTAATAAGTCTGGAACAAGGGGGCAACTTGATATTCCGCCAATGCCAAAGAAGCGTACCAGTGCGAAGCTTACAATCGATGATGAGGTCACTCTGGATAACTTCAACCCTGGGATGGCATCTTCGAAAAGACCTAGAGTTATGTCAAATCGCAACTCCTTCTCGAAACCGGCAGATTTTATGGGCATATGGGAGGAAAATACCAAGAGTCGGAGAGACAAGTATGAGGCGGCAAAGTTGAAGTATATAGTACAGACAGATCCCCAATTCATTCGGGAGAGGGAGAAGGATAGGCACCTGGAGATAGAGAAAACTCAAATCGAGAAGTTGAGGGCAGAGAACGAGAGGAACATGATTCTCATTCGTCAATACGAGATCGCAGCTAGTCTGAACAAGGATATCGAGGAGGTGTTTCCTGGGGCATTGGCATTGGCTAAAGGGAAGGCAGCTGTTGCAGCTGCAGAACCTCGAGGTCCTCTGTCAAACGTCCTGGATGGGGTATTGAGCAGGAATGGACGGAACGGGAACAGAGGCTGTGAGAGCGCCGTAGTGCTGAACCGCAATGTAGGAATGGGATCTTGGGTGGGACCATCTGTTGTTGCTAAAGGATCCAAACCTACACCAAAGCTTAGCCTGTCTTCCCGTAGGCTACAGGATCGTCATACGGTTAATCTAGATGAAATCGAAGATGAAAAAGAGAACATAGAGGAAATCGATGATGAAGATGGATATGACGATGATGATGATGAGCTGAACTAATTCTATCTTTCTCATCTTTCCTCGGGGTGTTTTTTCTTACTAGTATACCTATAGGTCTTGCTTATTTTCATGATCTACTAGCATTTTTTCAAACCTTAGTACAATATCAAATCATGAGCTTATCAGTCCATATCCATCTCATCTATGTTATCGTCATTGACCTCTCCGCGTTGTCTATCTATGAACTCCTAGAGAAATAGCTCTCTCCTTAACACTCCGCGATGTCTGTGTTCTTCAACATCTTCGTCATCTCCAATCATCTCACCCGGGTCATTAGGGATATCTAAGTCTTCGTCATCATCTAAATCATCATCTTCTCAGGGATCTTCGAGATGGAGGAAGTTATGCAAGATAATAGCACTTCCGATTGACTCATAGATCTCCTGTAGTTGTTCCGGACTAAGATTCCCCTTGTTGGGTATCCAACGCAGGAAAGAGAAGCGTGCTTTGAGTCTCCCAATTGTATGCTCTACCTTAATCCATAACCCACTGAGGAGCTTATTGAACTGACGTTTTGGGCGAGATAGAACCCCCCCGCGGTGTCTTATAGGGGGTTATACACTAGTGGGTAAGGGCATAAGCTGAGTCGGCCAACAAGAACTCATCTCTTCTAAAGAATTCCGCTAAGACCTACTTGTTAGCTTAGCCACAAACCTATTGGGGTTGGAGATAAAAAACCTACCAGGGTGTTGGGCAATGCGAGTGACTCGGAAACACCATGCATCATGTACTGAAGCTGGGTAGACAGATGAAAACTGCAGAATTCGGCCTAGATCGTCACAGATCACAGTCACCTGTAAGTCATAGAACTTCTTCCTATGGTTAAAGTACTGGACTGATCTTTCATCAGGGTAAGGCTTAAACTTAAAAGCGAAATAGGTCCCATCAACCACCCCGATACAGTACTCAAAGAGATCAAGAAGTGGAGATCTTCGTAACCTCCTTCTCATAGCTGACTTCTCTTCGTTTGTATACCAACGTACCATCTCTTCCCATAGCCCCATCAATGCACAGATCACCCTCCTTGTATACAAGACAACTGTACCCTCCCCAATCCCAAACAGCTGGGCTACAGATACAACCCTGGATCCAAAAGAAGCCTCATACCCGAGCCTTCATAGAGCTACCAGAAGCTGTACCATAGGGTCGACTTGTATATAGGAAGATCTATTTTTGAACACCTCATGATCCTGTATTCGGTTCAGAATTCGTAAGAAAGAATCCGGATTCATTCTGAAAAAATGCCGAAACCGGTCATATGGAAGTCTCCCAAGGACCTCATTTCTCCAGTACTTGGATTTTGGAATTGATGAGTTCCCCCCCCTTTCTCGCAGGTATCTCTTAGCCAAAATAGCTCTCAAGGTCCTCAACTTCCGTTGCATCTCTCTTTCATGATCTACTTCGTCATCCTCCGAGTCCCATTCGCTACTTAGAAGTGAACTTATGCTATCTGAATCCTCCGTCTCGCTGAGTGTCACGGTGACGGTGAGGGTCACGCTTGAGCCATCATCTCCGTCATCTCCTCTGTATTCACCCATGACTATCATCAGGAAAAAAAATTTGGCGTCCGGACGCAGCACCAACCGTCCGGACGCGATTTTGCGTCCTGTGCGTCCTCTGCATCCGGACGCTCCGGGGTATTGAATTACGATCCGGACGCAACTAGGGCCCTGCGCTGCATCGCAATACAATCCCGACGCCATTGGGGCAACAATAGCCGTCCAGATGGTGGTTGACATAAGCTCAACGTCTGGATGTCAGAGTTCATTCCTATCGCATTAACAACTCAATTGAGGTTGTTAATGCTATAGGTTCCATATCTGGCGTTGCTGAACCAGGGCCCCAAATCGCTCTCTTCTACAATGCACACCCGCTCACCACTTGCATGTACGACAGCCAGGTACGTAGCCACTATTGCAGCCATTGAATATGTACATAGCAGAAATATCCATTGTATTCGCTAATAATTATATACACAGAAGTAATAGATATATATATAGAGCATGCAATCGCTACTCCAATCGTACTAACACTCGCTCTAATACTCGCTCTAATACTCGCCCTAACACTCGTTCTAATACTCGCTCTAATACTCACTCTAATACTCGCTCCAATACTCGCTCTATTACACGCTCCAATACTCGCTCTAATACTTGCTCTATTACTCGCTCTAATGCTCGCCGTAATGTGCTGGGATATAGAGCGAAGGGAAAATGCGCGGGGAAGGGAGGTATATATACAGGAAAACCATAGTTGCCAAGGCCGACTGGTAAGGCCGACAATTTAGACTTTCCGAAGACAATGAGATAAGGGATAACAAGAGAAGTGGCAAGACAGTGATCAATGGCGCTCAGCCCCCTTTCGCCCGCGGGTGCCGTACTATTCAATGCCTGGCCTGGAAATAGTCATATTGGGAAATCGTAGTCGTTGTATGGAGATATGTGTGGAGTTCACGCTTTGTGATATGTTTCGTAGGAATTCATGTATTCGCGGGCATATATATATATATGTGTGAGAAACTCGTGCTTTTGGGGACATATATATATATATATGCGAGAAATCCCTGCATTCCCGGGCATATATATATATATGTGCGAGAAACTCGTGCTTTTGGAGACATATATATATATATATATGCGAGAAATCCATGCATTCGCGGGCAGATATATATATATATGCGAGAAACTCGTGCTTTTGGAGACATATAGAGAAATGCATGCATTCGCGGGCATATATATATGTGTGTGCGAGAAACTCGTGCTTTTGGAGACTTATATATATATATGCGAGAATTCCATGCATTCGCGGGCATATATATATATATATACGAGAAACTCGTGCTTTTGGAGACATATAGAGAAATGCATGCATTCGCGGGCATATATATATGTGTGTGCGAGAAACTCGTGCTTTTGGAGACTTATATATATATATGCGAGAATTCCATGCATTCGCGGGCATATATATATATATATACGAGAAACTCGTGCTTTTGGAAACATATAGAGAAATGCATGCATTCGCGGGCATATATATATGTGTGTGCAAGAAACTCGTGCTTTTGGAGACTTATATATATATATGCGAGAATTCCATGCATCCGCGGGCATATATATATATAAGTCTCCAAAAGCACGAGTTTCTCGCACATATATATATACTTTATATATATGCCCGCGAATGCATGAATTCCTACGAAACATATCACAAAGCGTGAACTCCGCACATATCTCTATACAACGACTACGATTTCCCAATATGACTATTACCAGGCCAGGCATTGAATAGTACGGCACCCGCGGGCGAAAGGGGGCTGAGCGCCATTGATAACTGTCTTGCCACTTCTATTGTTATCCCTTATCTCATTGTCTTCGGAAAGTCTAAATTGTCGGCCTTACCAGTCGGCCTTGGCAACTATGGTTTTCCTGTATATATACCTCCCTTCCCCGTGCATTTTCCCTTCACTCTATATCCCAGCACATTACGGCGAGCATTAGAGTGAGTATTGGAGTGAGTATTAGGGCGAGTATTAGAGCGAGTATTAGAGCAAGTATTGGAGCGAGTATTAGGGCGAGTATTAGAGCGAGTATTAGAACGAGTGTTAGGGCGAGTATTAGAGCGAGTATTAGAGCGAGTGTTAGTACGATTGGAGTAGCGATTGCATGCTCTATATATATATCTATTACTTCTGTGTATATAATTATTAGCGAATACAATGGATATTTCTGCTATGTACATATTCAATGGCTGCAATAGTGGCTACGTACCTGGCTGTCGTACATGCAAGTGGTGAGCGGGTGTGCATTGTAGAACAGAGCGATTGTGGGCTATCCGTTAGCAACGCCAGCGGTAGAACCTATAGCGTTGGGGACGAGCAGCCCGTTCCATGTTGCGTCCAAGAGGAGGGAGCATCTGCAAAGCGCATGTGTTGCGTCCCAGGCGCGCGCCGAGCGTTTGGCATCCTGATCTTGAGTTTGTCTCCCATGCGTCCTGTGCGTCCCAGGCGTCCGGACGCACAGGACGCAAATAATATTTTTGGTGATGTCATGTCTATTGCATCACCTAGCTCCTGCTGTAACTGGCCCATAGTTCGCTGTAAGAAATCTTGGAATCTTTCCTGATCCAAGTGAGCTTGATGTCTTTCGATACTCCATAGGAACCATTCGATAAGAACCTTCCGTTGGCTGACTCGAGGCATACTTGACGATGAAGTAGAACTGTCCTGCAGGGCGATAACTATGAGGCTACTGCGAGACTCACTGGCTGACACTCCCCTTAGGGACACTTTGGCGCACTCTCTCAGGTGCACTTGGCTTGGCAATGCACTCACGTGCTGCTGCCAGCCACTAGCGATTTCCCTGCCTGATATATCTATACCGAATTGGGCTAAGTCCCAATTTTAGCGTGTCGTTCAAAAGGCCATTTAAACGGCCCGTTTAAACGGCCCTTTTAATCGGTTTAAGCGTGACCATCCTCACTTAAAATTTAGTACGCGCAAACCGTTCAACCCACTTGAACGAATTCGTTCAAGAACGGTTTAAACGGCGTTCAAAATCAGGTTTGAATACCCCTATTACTGTAGCATAAACACACACATTCGTCCATGTCCAAGGTAATAAATAATTACTCACGGGCGGTAGGGTTTTTATTTGTCGTCAGCCATGACACCGTATCTGGGCCGCCGCAGCTATTCATCCCCCGCGACATCAATATCTCCATCCTGAATAATTGCACAAGTAACACAGGACTTCTTGCTTATCGTCGGCTTTGTGTTGCAGGCGGCGGCTTGGCTCTCGCGGTTCGTTCCATGTGACAGAACTCCGAAGGCAACAATCGCAGCAACTCTCACATCTCTGTCTGTACACTGTACTTGATACCACACCTCCTCTTTTCCTTGCGGCTTGCGACATCCGGATACAATACCAACGATAGTACAACCTGAAATTCGGGACACGACTCATTTTCATTAATTCGCCGGCTATACCCACAATGGCCCTCCGTCTTCTCTCCCGACCAATCTCCCGCCTCTCCCCCCGGGGTCTTTCCCTCCACGGCCATGACCAATTCGGGCTCTCTCTCCTGCGCCCCTTCTCTAGCACCCCTCGCCGCCAATTCTCCGCAGACCTCCTCGACACCCCCCCAAACCCCATCTTCCACCTGACCGAAACCGAGCAAATGCTCCAGGAAACCGTCTCCCGCTTCGCGCAGTCGAACGTGCTCCCCAAGGTGCGAGAGATGGACGAGGTAGAGGCGATGGACGAAGGTGTGATTGAGGGGCTGTTCGAGAATGGGTTCATGGGAATCGAGATCCCGGAGGAATTTGGAGGCTCGGGGATGGGGTTTGGGGCGGCAATTGTGGCGATTGAGGAGTTGGCCAAGGTGGACCCGAGTGTGTCTGTGTTGTGTGATGTGCACGTAAGGCCTTTTAGCTCCGCATTCTCCTTCCCTCTCTCTCAACTGGGGGTGGAGGGGAGAAGCAACACCGAGAAGAAAAGAATGGAGATCTAACATGGTGTTAATGTGGGGCGTAGAATACCCTCGTCAACACCGCATTCCTGAAATACGCCTCCCCCCACCTGCGCAAGACATTCCTCCCCCCTTGGCCACCTCCTCCGTCGGCTCCTTCTGCCTTTCGGAACCCTCCTCCGGCTCCGACGCCTTTGCTATGCTCACCACAGCCATCCCCACTACCCCCAGCTCCTCCTCTGACCCATCATCTTACACCATCAACGGCAGCAAATGCTGGATCACCAACGCCTCGCACTCTAAAATCTTCCTCGTTTTCGCGCAGACCAACCCCAACCTCCCCTCCAACCAACGCCACAAAGGAATAACCTGCTTCGTCGTCCCCCGGGACACCCCCGGTTTCTCTGTCAGCAAGAAGGAAAAGAAGCTCGGCATCCGCGCGTCCTCCACTTGCGTTGTCACCTTCGATGATGTGCAGGTCCCCTCAGAGAACATCCTCGGCTCCGTTGGCGAGGGGTACAAAATCGCAATGAACCTCCTCAACGAGGGCCGCGTCGGCATTGGCGCGCAGATGATTGGGCTGGCGCAGGGCGCGTTTGATACAGGCGCGAAATACGTCTTTACAGAGCGAAAACAGTTTGGAAGGTTTATTGCAGAGTTTCAAGGACTTGGGTTTCAGGTCGCCGAGGCGAGGCTGGAGATTGAGGCGGCGAGAGCACTGGTGTATAATGCAGTTAGGACGAAGGAGCGGTTGGATAGATTGAGGATGGAGGGGGGGAGAAAGGGGTCCCCAGGGAGGAGATGGAGGCGTTTGTCATGAAGGCTGCTATGGCGAAGTTGTATGCGAGTAGGGTCGCGCAGAATGTTAGTGGGTCGGTAGTGGAGTGGATGGGGGGAATGGGCTTCGTGAGGGATGGCCTCGCGGAGAAAATGTGGAGGGATAGTAAGATTGGCGCGATTTATGAGGGGGTGAGTATGATTTTTTTCCCTCCTTGTTCATCTTCTATCTTTTGGGGATTGGTTGGTGTGGATGTTGGCTAACGTTTTTTTGTGTATTTTTTTCTTTTGGCAGACGAGTAATATCCAGTTGCAGACTATTGCAAGGTTGTTGCAGAAGGACTTGCAGAAAGATTTACAGAGGTAAATGGAGTTTGGGTATACTAGGTCACCCCCGGGGGCTGTGGGCAATGTCCACGGGGACTCTTTCCTCACTCGTCTATGTCTATGGAAGGGGAGAGGAGGAGGAGGAGAAAGTAGGTAAGGGAAACGGAAAGGGTTTTCTTGTTAACAATCCAGTATACATAAGCTGTAAATAGAGTGGAAGGAAAGGAAGGATGCGTAGACTGTATTGGTTTGGGGGGGGTATATATGTATTTTGTAGTTTTATGATTAATTGCATTCTTGTCTTGTCCTGCCTTTCCTAGCCTTGCCTTGCCTTGGGATTGTGGTATGTAGCATAGTATGACTGATTATAGTAAAATATTCTGAGGTTCTTGCCAAGATTTAAATGATCATACCGTTACATCAAGTTTTCCATTTCATTTTCAGAGCTACCTATCGACCCCCCACAAACAAACCTCCCCCCCCGGGGGATCACTAATCACCTTCGCTGATAGTCTAATCTAATAAATATGCCTGGAGCTGAAATGGCAAGTTCTCGCTATTCCCCGCCCTTCGCTGTAGTGATATGTTGGCTGATCACGTGTGTTACCCTCAAACATCAAGCTAACCTTGTGCCAACCAGTGAATATTGAGAACTTCCCAATTGGGAATTCACGCTAACAGAACAACCACACTGCCACGTGACAAAGATACTTGGCTGCCCAATATAATCCAGTAGCAACATATATAAATACGTACATGTAAGTAGTTTTTTGTTCACGAGTTAAATGAGTTTATTGTTGTATTTGACCTGTGTCTGGTATAATGTACTGTATAAAAACGTATAAACGCATTCTCTGTAGCGTGTTTTCCACTCCGAAAGCATCAAGCAAGGAATATTATATTCAGAGGTGTAGATCAGGAATCTCTTAGGCTGTCCTCGTACAATAGAGCGGATGGTGGTATGAGGTGTCTTGCGATTATCTACTCACAATTCCACATAACGAACAGCTCAGTTCTCCAGTATAATAAACTCTGCTGTTACCAAGCAATGATCTTGAGAAAATTCTCAATACCTGACCTACCCCTCCTCAGCCCTCTTCTGACCCTTTCCACCCTTCTTCGGCACACCAACCACACTTCTCAATCTCTTCACCCTCATCGGCTGGTACTCCCCTTCCTTCAAACCCTGCGGTCCCTCTCTACGGATCTCTCTCCTCTCTTCCCCACCTCCTCCACTTCCTCCAGCCACAAGCTTCCCCTCCAACCAAGGCACCTTCACCGGCTGTACCACACTCCTCACAAGCTCTAACAACGTCCTCGCGGTGCCCGTCTCCGGTAAGGTACTCCATAATCCAATGAAATTTGCATTTGGCAGCCCCAATGCATTCTCTAGCTTTGCTGCAGCACCTTTCGGGAGGGGCACGAGAAGGGTAGGATACGCATGGGTCGGGAGCGAGGAAAGGTAGGTAAGCATGGGTAGGTGTGCATGGAGCGGGGTGGGTTGGGAGTCGGAGCGAGTGAGGAAGATTGCCGTGAGATAGGGTTGTGGAGAAGTGTCGGTGGTCGGGTGGAGTGGAGTAGGTTTCCGTTTCCGTTTCCGTTTTTTCGGGGGCTGGAGAGTGAGATTTGTGGAAAATGTAGGGGAGACACGTGAAGAGGCAAGGGTAGTGAGGGCTGTAGTGATGGAGTTGAGGCCGATGAGGACGTTTTTGGAGATCTCTGGCGGTGGAGGTACCGAATGTTGTTGTTGCCGATCATTCTGGATACTTGTTGCCGGTGCAATTGAAGGCTCAATCTTAGCACTCCCCTCTACCTCTACGTCCATATCTATCTTGTCACTTGACTCATCATATTTCTCTTCCCTATGACCCTCGAGCTTCCTTATAGCTCGTGCAGTTTTCTTGGCTCTCTTTCCCTTTGATGTGGTCGGCGTAATGTGTAATAGCCTGTGGTCACCAATGGGCGAGAGTAGGCTGCATAGAAGCTCGAGGATAAGGTCCTGGTCTGATTTGGAGTCTATGGTTGGCCTGAATAGAACACACCGGGGGTAGTCAGCCTTCCTCAAACCACACTGCTCGGTGCGAGGAACACCTACCAATGAATCTGGCAAAACGGGTTATCAATGACATAAGTAATTCTCGTCTTCTTGCTATCCGCGGCTGACTTGCCTCCCGGTACCGGTTTTGAGGGCACTGATTTCTCCATGGTCTTCGTTGTCGCTGTCTTGCCCCGCGGTGGAGCCGAATCTGTCAGCTTACAAAATCAGGTCGGGCTTGGCATTTGGAACTTGGCGCCACTTTCATCACTCTCTTCTCATCGACACCAGCCAGATTAATATTCTCTATCCCTCTAGAATAAATATTATTCTCGATTTTCACTATACACCGGGATATACCTGCGCTCGACTGTTCCTTAATGCCATTCGAACCACCAATGAAGGCAACTATGAGACTGCTAATAATCTCGCCCTTTTTTAATTTTTTTTTTGAATCTATACGTCTGTGGAGCCTAAGGCTATGAGACCGTCCCGTTTCCTTATCTTTGAATGACTACACCCACGGAACGACGGGCTACATAAACGTCCAGCCTTCCGAGTCAAAGAGATAATAGAAACAACCTCATAGCTACTTATGTCTCCGCCAGCACGCCCCTGCCGGCTCTCCCCTTACACCAAAGACCAGATACCACGTCTACTCCTCCCCCCCATTCTTCACCTTCTTCAACCACCTCCTCCGCTCGTCCATCTCCTCCCAATTGCTCCATCTTCTGCCGATTTCCTCCCCACGTGGACACACCAGGGCTACGTGCCTGCCTGTCTCCACATGTCCTACGCATCGGGTCAACGGAATCATTCAGTTTGTTGCGCCAGGATTGAAAGTCCTTTGACCCGTGCTTTCTACGAGAGGCTTGTGCCAACCAGACTAGCCTTAACCCCCCTTCGGTTATTTGGGGTTCCGTCCTCTGCCCCTGGATAATTTCGCCCTATTTGTTCTCACCGTTCGACTTTTAACTTAGTTGAGGAATCGAGCACTATGCCTAGTTCGCCTCTTCATTCAATTGGCCAACTCTTAAAATCTCAAATCGCAGCTTGCCTGATGTGTCAAGCGAGGATACGGCACCAGTACCAGCATTGGAAAGCGACAATGTCCAAACCGGACAATCCAACACATCGCTTCAAAATTATCCAAAGTGGGAAAGCTTCTGCAGAGATACAGGCACCCAGTAACATCATCGCCAACGTGTCACAGCCGGTGCCTCATCAACCTCAGAGACACCCTGTCATGGGACCCTCGTACCCGACACTACACTACACCACTAAGATGCAACGGGCCGGTTGCCTTCCTAGGAAAGGAGGATCCAGATCTGAGATTTGTTTGGGTAATAGAGGTCATAGGGTTTACAGGAAGGTTGATGGCTGTATGAATGGGAACGGAGGAGCTGGTGGGAGAGGATGCAGAGGAAGCAGCCGGGCGGCATTGGGTTCGAGAGGAGCTCCAGCTTCTGTAAAAAGATCCATTTGAGGAATTAAGGCGTTGCATTATAATTGGTAAACTTAAAAAGGAAAGATTCTTATACTTGACCTAACTCTTGACAGAGTTTCTCATGTCTTGTCCTATCAATGCTTTAGTAGCAATAGCAACTAGCTTAGCAAAAGCTAAACTGGCCTCAGATCATAGGGTTATTTCCGTATCATTCGAGGGACGTGTGGTCAGTAAAGTGGAAGTGAGGATAGGGGTAGATTGGGATGGGCTGAATAAAGAAATGGCAGAAGTGGAAGGAATAGACGAGGTTGGACAAGACAAATGGTACGAAGAGCTAGCAGGGTTCACGCCATATGAAAAGCTGGTCCAGTTTCGGGAAAACATGATCAAGGACCTAAAGGTATGCCAGGCGAGTAAGAGATGGTGGGATGATGAATTATCAACACAGCTCAGACTCACGTAGGAGGTATAGGAGAAGGAGATGATGATAGGAGGAAGAGATGGGAAAGGGAAAAAGACAACTTGTAGAGGATCATCAGGGGGAAGAAAGAGAGGTGCTGGAGGAATTTTAAAAAGAAAATGAGAAAAAGGATCCTTGGGAGATTATCAAGTGGGCAAAAACCTAACCAATGTCGATGGTAATACCCTGGAGGAGGATAATGACAAGGTTAAGTGTTTGATAAGAGATTTTTTTGGATGAGACCAAAGGTGGCAGGCAAATTAAGGAAGTCAGGAGCCGACAGTGAAAGAAGTGGGGAAGTGGAGGAGCTGCGGCATGGGAATTTTGGGATGTCAAGGTTTCTCAGAATATGATGGAGGAGGAAGTTATAGTGGAGTTGGAGAAGTCAGAAGAGGCAAGGAAGTGGATTCAATATGTGTGAAATTCCTTTAGGACAAGGGAATTCTCATTCCAATGGGATCCCATTCGAAGGTAAGGGGGACAGGCAAAACAAAAATCGGTACTCCGCAAGGCTCACCACTATCACCAGTGTTCTTCTTAATTTGGATGACGCCAACCTTAAAGGATATACGAGACCCTGAAGCAGGAAACGATATGGGATATTGAGCTTCCGTCATACATGGATGTATGTTTGGGGCAGGATACAGGCAAGAGGTTTTGATTTGGAATTCGTGAAGAATCCACGTGGATACGACAATAAACAGGATAGCCCAAGAAACATCGACTACCTTAGGAAAAACAAGTCTTAAGATGTGAGGACTGAGGATTTTAAATGGGTGGTTAATGGGATTGTGAGTAAGGTTTGGTTGGGTAAAAGTCCATGTTGGAATTTTCGGAAACGAGGAAGCTGATATACTGGCGAAGCAAGTGGCTGCATTGGAAGCACGAGGAGTAGTCACGGATGGGGAAGTCAAGCAGGCGTGGAATAGGGAGAGACAGGCGAGCCAGAAGGTGGTAGGAACAGGGATTGGGAGGTTTAAAGTGGAACAGGAAAGCGTTGGTCAACTACACAGAATGCGGGGAAACTGCAAGTGTGGAGACATCCTGGTCGCCCCAGATTGCAGGCTGTCAGATGGGTCCGGAAATAGGAAGGCATGTTGCCTTATACTGTACTGCCGGAGAATGGACTGGTAGGAGGTCGAGTTCCTGAGAGCAGGCGAATGACAAGACGCGGAAGGTCAAGGACAGGATAAAGAGGCCCGTTGAGACTTTTTTACGAACATCCACCTTACTTAAGGTGATGGGACTTGGCGGCGGAGGCGCTGGGTTGGTATACCTGCCTAAGAGCTTTAAAACATTAGTAAAGTCTTCCGGAAAAAGGTTGAGGCTTCAACTTTCATTACCAAGATTGAACGGGAATGGAAGAAAGAATATCATATGCGTTGAGGGTGGAGCGTTGAGGGTGGAGCGTTGAGGGTGGAGCGTTGAGGGTGGAGCGTTGAGGATGGAGCGGACAGAAGATATTATCCAAAGGGGGTTAGTAGTGACTAGGACTGAGGTAGGTTGTTCTAAATAATTGCACAGTGGTTCCATACAGACATTCTAAGCAAATGATGGAATCCTAGCATGAGCAACTAAGGACGGAGCACAAGCACTTGGAAACGAATCGTGTCCATGTGTTTTGCTTTCTTTAGACATTTTTTTAAAAAAAACTAAATAAAATTATCTTAAATTAAAAAACTCCTTGTCAAACACCTTATTGTAATGCTCAATTAAACATAAACACAAGATTCCCAAATTTTCCTCACGCCCTCAGCCCTCTTTTACGCGCCGCTGAAAGCTCATAACCTATTTCCTAGTCAACCTCCTGAACTGTAAACCTGAACCTCAAGGTCACTACTTTTTCCGGCACATTTTCGAGCGCAATGTTCAATCCTCGATCTTCTAAAATCCAGATCAAACCCTAACTGTATCTTTTCATGGGGCAGGCCTAACCGTTCTAGCCACGTTTCCCACTTCCGGAAGAACCTCTTCTGAGTTTGAATGCGGTTGGGAGATAATAACCTGGTACCGCTGTCCCCTCGGGGCCAGTTGCAACTAGCACAGATCGACAGCAGGAAAGTTGTATACCGTAGGAATGCAACAACCCCGGATCGTACATCCTCTGGGATGGCGTCAACCAGAATATTAGTCGGTAGCTGCCGGAACCTCGTTTATCAATAATCCGCAACCTCTAAATACCATCCAACTTAGAACCATCGAATCGTAGGATGCACATGTTACTCTCAACTACCATTGAGAAATCTTCCCGGTTCCCAAACGATTGCAGAAAGTCTGTTGCGGTCCGCTGAACGATCCCACACGTGACTCCGCCTTTACCATTGCGGACAAAAAAAAGTCTCCAGTCTAGATAGCGCTCCATGTTCCAACTTACTCTTCCACCAACAACACAAGCACGCCAGACATCTCGAAATCTATCAAGCTAACCGTGTTATCAACTTATCATGTGGTATATATAGCAGTTGAGGGTGTACTGCAATGTAACCTACCTTTGGTTGATATTTTCCAAAATCATGAATACGTTGTTGCCTAGAAACAACCTCATGAGATTCTAACAACCCACCTAAAAGTTGCTGAAATAGATCTTGCCCACCTTGATCCTTGGCCTTAACCGAGAGCTTGTTGAGGACATTATTAAGGAGAATAGGCAATTTTCCGGTCAATACTTCAATTCTCAATCGATCTCCATGCCCCAGTCCTGTCCCCATATCATAATTCCTCCGCCAGTAGCGCTAAGCCATATATATAGTACTCTTGCATACTCTTCCTGTTGATCTGTGAGGTCTGGATTACTGCAAATGGACCCCCGTGTTTGTTTATGTTGATCGGCAAGCCATGCGCTGTGGCACTAGCCAATTTTAAATGACGGGCTGTAATCCTGTCTAACAAATTACGTGCATTCCGCTTGGCTTCTAGTGTGATGTGGTCAACTGCCTCATCTACTGAGTCCAGCGTTTTGACCATAAATGGAAGCCTATGATCTGAGGAAGTCTGGACGCAAAAAGTAGTCAAGTGTTCGATAGTTTGACACTGTTCCAAGTATTTCCGTGCTTCTATATCACTCACTCGGTAATATGCAAGAACTAATGCAAACTGTAGATACCCAAACAAATCATGAAGCAGGGCACGGCAATCTGGTATATATACCACTCGGTGCCCCTCCTTCATCAAGAGACACGTTAAAGCTGCTAGTATGTGTGATTTCCCATATCCCAGAGTCCCATGCGGATAGTACATGCTGGTGCCGCGGTATCTAAGGGAATTTGCGGCATCGTAGATTTCGCGGAATTGCTGACGCCCGTAGAAGTTGAACAGGTCCTGAGCGTCAAGGAAGAACCTATCACTGGGAATTTTTCCCATGAATGGAAATGGTAAGTTCTGAACGAGATTCGGGTCACAGTGTAATCATCTAGCCGAAGAGATGCAGAATTAGGCCTTGGAGAACACCTATCAATGCATCAGTCTAGCTATTCTGTAATCCTTCCGGGTATTGTTCACCAGCGTGCTGCATTGGCCTGATTCAAGAACAAATTGTGGTTGGGGAATGCATACCGTGAACCGAAAAAGCTGAAGCAGAGAAGAAGGCTGGTTCTATTGGGGCTCTTAGAAGGGGAAATGTATATCTGGAGGGTGATCTCGCCATTTTGGAATTGGTTCTCTGGAGGGTGGAATAATACCCTAATGTAGCACACCATCAGTCTTTCTCAATCGTTCGGGGCCAGCAAACCGGCGTAGATCTCCAGGATTGTCCTTGCCGTCAGAAAAGCAAGCTTCTCTGCCGATAGCGGCTGTGAGGTCATGAATGGGGGGGGATTGCGACCGAGACCGTTTGCAATCGTAAGGCGGGCTGCGAAGGCGATACCGAGGACCAGGAGGGGTTGACGGTCGATGAGGTGGTGGCCGGTGAGATGGTGACCAGTGGTCACGGGCGCCTTGAATCTGCCATTACTAGCAGGGTGGTGCGGACTTGGACGAGGCTGCGGAACTATAATATGAGAATAAGTAGGTCAACTCCCGTTATAAGCATGCGATTGGGACCGGTAATACAACGTCTTTGATAGTATGGTATTCAATAATATATAATAATTATGGCAGTGTTTCGCCCGAATTCTGGGGCCCTGAACTCCGAGGGCAGACTGAAGGGCCTTCTGATGATAGAAACCGCCCCGCTCAGGGTTACAAACTTCACAGCCACAAATAGAAGAAACTTGACCATAGCACGGAAAAAAAAAGTGTCATGACTGATAATGGATCCCTTGGGCGCAGGTTTGCATTACAAGGTTTATTGCTAACTTTATGCACTTGTTTGCTAACTTTTATGCCTAACTTGTCTTGTTCGAAGTTTCCTTGTAGTACAGCCCTCGAAGAATCACATCAACATATCAGTTCGGGGTAACAATGTTTGAACAGTAGTTTTGGTATTAAACGAAGGAAATTCATGACCTATACACTTTCTTTGTCATATGCTTCCCCATCATATACAGGCTCCATTAAATTCTAGCTTCCAATTCAAGGTCAGAAATATCAGCTATGTTACTATGATACAGATACAGCCTAAACTAACAGGAACTCGAGGCATACCCATAAAAAATGGACTGGAGGAAAATGAAGACCCAGGTAAAAACACACCCCGCTGATTTTAACTCCTTGATAAAGATGTACATGATTATATCCACCTCTTCGACCTCTTCTTCTTCACCGACGATGAAGCTACAACTGCCCCCCCTTTATTGCTACCAAACCTGCCATTACTTTGCCGTGCAAACACCATGTTCTTTCGTGATCTTTTGTGCGGGGTATTTGGATTGGAATGATTTTGAATAGACCCTTCTTCATCTTCATGGTAATCTTCAGCTTTTCCGGTGTCGTGCGACCCAGCACTAGTGCGTCTGTATCGGGATGGAGATTGGTCTCGCTGTGATAGACGGGTGGGCGGATTGGAGAGGGGGCTAGAGTCAAAATCTGCGACGACTGAGGTCAGGGGCGATAGAGAAGAGGTTCGAGGTGTCTGTGGTATATCTTCTGGAGATTGCTGAGTTGGAAGAGACGGCAGCTGGGGTGTATCAATGTCCATGTCGTCATTCCCATTACCATCCGCCGGTGGAATTTGGTCAAGCTCCGTACTTATGTTTTCTTTTGCAGCAGGCTCAGCTTTTAAATCAGTTTGGGCACTGGAGGAAGTGTTTTTTGGTGGGTCTATCATCTCCGTCCTCGGCTGCTCATCAATCACGAGCACCACATCGTCTATAATTTCCGCTCCCTGAAAGTCTTCGGCATCACCATCTACTTCAATCTCCGCTGCACGGCTTCCTCCTCGTGATGCTACACCCTTTCCTCTCCCCCTTCCTCGAAACCTCCCACGACGAAATTTTCCCCTGTATAGTCTGCTGCGCCCGAGTGAACTACTTTCTGCTCGGGCTGGCCTATTTGATTCGAGGATATCTCTCGTCAAAGTATTGTCCTGTATAACCCCTATACCCAAGTTACCATTTTCAGCAGGCACCGCGAGTAGTGAACCGGGTAGGCGAGCGTGCCCAGCGTTGTTTTCATCCCCAACTTCACCCACAAGCCCCAGCATTTCATCCTCACTCAGCTCGCTTAATGGGCTAGACTCTCTCGCAATATCCCTACCTAGCCACCTCTCTTCGTGGAGGACTAGGCCTTTAGGATCGAATTCTTGGAGATACCACGGCGGATGTTTGCCATTCCAATGAGCAGCAGATAATGTAGGAAAGCTACAGGGTGCAGTCGCCTTAGGATTTGGAGATTGAGCAAAACTGGGCGACCCTTGAGGGAAAGGAACAGTGACTGTTGCGGCTGAGTTGAGCAACACAGCAGGGTTAGCCACAGACTCGGGTTTCGAACCGGTATGATTAGCAATGTCGAGTAAAGTGTCAGAATTGCCGTTTGTTATAGAAGCTTGCACTCCTTGCTGACCTGAATATAAAACGGTGGAATTTGTGGTCCTGCCGTCTGGTATGGGCTGCAGCAGGGAAATATCATCCACTTCATACTCTCCATCTGCGTCTAGGTCTTCGTCCGCTTCAGCATCCACATCCATTGTCTCGTCATCCTGTGCCCCTCCTTCATTCTTCTTTGGCAGAGGGGCCACCATCACTCCCTGGTCAGAGCGTGTTTCGTCCTTTACATCAACGTCCACTTCCATCTTATCCGCAAGTAAATTTGTCGTTATTGGAGAAATTGGTGTCCTGCTTCCTGTCCTGACCTTTCCCCTTTCCTTCTCCAAACGGTCTTCAAGCTCCTTCGCTGCTACTGCGTATGGGTTCGCCCTTAAGTCGTCTTCTTTCTTCTTAGCCTCCTCCACAAATGGCGCAATCATCTTCAGAATTCTGTTCGCAGTTCGCAGGGCTTGAACATCGCTGGTGTTATCGTCATCGTCGGTTGAAGGAAGTCGACCAATGAGGGGTTTAAAGCTCGGTGCTGCTATACCATATTCTGGTGGGAAGGAGTAGGCAAATTTCGGATCAAGCGGCCGCGATTGCAGCATGGCTGTGAGATCATTATAGAAGGCATCTATGGTAAAATATATCTTGTCATGAAGACGACTCCCAAGGATGCTAAATCCTAACTTGAAATGATCTCCTTTATCAAGCCTAAATGGATATTTCTTGTCAGTAACTTTATGCTTACAGTAAGCTGATGGGGGAACAGACGATTGTGCTTTTTCGAATATTGGCTGCATCAGCGGCACCTCTGGGAAATACACCTTCTCAACGTAGTCCCGCATCATCCCAGCAATCCTCAATTTCTCCCTCTCCCGCCTCTTAACTTCATCAGCCAACAATCTCAATTGCTCAACATCTCTCCTCAGCTCTGTAGCAAAAGCCACCCGCCCTAGTAGTTTCTTCCTGCCTTGACTAATGGCTTTCCAGTTTCTCCGCGTCAGTTCGCTGCTTGATTCTGGGAGTTGTAACCTTTTAATCAAGGCCGCCCCTCGCCGTGCCTCTCGTTTGAGTGTCCAATACTTGCAAACTTCGGCAACGTATTCTTTGCGCTTGCGCACTCCGAACCTAGCAATTGAATCACAAACAGCATTGAAAACTATTTGTGGGATAACAGGGGCTCCTGAGGGTAATTTCCAAACAACTTTATTCTGCACTAGCTGAGTCTTCCTACGTCGGGCACCGGCAAGAGCCGAAGGACTGCCTTGATGCACTCCGCTGATGACTGTCATGCTGCTAGATTCGCCGTTCGCAGGAGTAAGCTCGTGGTGGTCATATTGCTGAGATTCAGGCTCCTTCTCCAGTCCAGACAGCTGGCTTTCACGCCACATTGAATCAGACAATGAGGCTGCATAAAATTCTTGAGCATCAAGGATTGCATTCTCAACGTCATTCTCCCGTCGCCAGTCTGTGGGCACATGTCTGTCACAAAAACCTTTAAGATTATTGAACTCCAGACCACCTCCGGAACTCTTCATCTTCAGAAACAGTCTCGCCCTCCGAGCACAAGTGACATGGAAAGCAACAAAACAGTTCTTGTTACTGCATTGAATACAGGCCCCCATTCGTTGCCGGCAAATATAGCAAGTCTACGCTTCATATTAGTTAAAACTCATTATGCGGCTTATATGGGATTAATACTAATTTCCATCTCTGCTTAGGTATATCTTCAATGCCATCAATTGGCTCCATGAACGATTGGTTACCAATAACAACCTCCGGTATCCACATAGCACAAAGAAGGTGCGCCCAGGCGTTGGTAACTGTTTGTTTGAAGGCACCATCCATGTTGGGACACAGAATGCAATTCTAGACGAATAATTAGAGAAGCAGCGTCGCAGGAAATGATCAAACATACCACAACTTGTCTCGGGCTATTCAAACACTTTCGGCACAGCCATTGCCCTTCGGGAATGTAAGGCACTCCGTAACAATCTAGCAAAAAACTGATTACTTCTAGGACTCTCAAAGCTTTACTGTGAGGATGTCAAACTTACCCTGATGAACGGCAAGGTCGCATCCGTCACAGAAAACAATAGCATTGCTGTTTTCACATTCACCATCGTCACAGATAGCACATTTACTATCTTCTGCCCCCTCTTCATCCCCATCGTTTCCATTCCTGTGAGAATGTCCGGGGTGCGGTGTTTTGGGGCCCGGCGGTTTCTTTGGAATTTGCTTCTCCAGGGAACACCATTCTTTCTCAATTTTGGTCATGGTAATCTCAAAAATTTCTCGTGAGATTGACTCAACCTCGAGCAGGCGACGATTAGCATTGAGCTCGGTGAGCCATTTATCATCTGTAATAAATTAGAAAGTATGTTTAATGCATGGCATTGAGGGTTGTGCAAACCTTGCTCGTCCATATCGTATTCAACTCTTTCCCCTTCGGCACCAAAGCCAACACCCACCCCTGAACCTTCCCCTGCGAAGGCCACACCAGGGACTGTAGAAGAACCGTCTTCTTTCTTGTCACCTTTGATAATGACAGCAGATGTACTCAGGTCGTCTCCATAAAAACCACCCACATCCCTGATCATATTCTTTGGCCTCGACCAAGACTCCTTCTCTTGATAGCCGACATTGGCCATAGTCTTTGGGGTACGATGCTGCTGATGCATGGGTGCGCGCATTACCCCATCGATAGCCCCTGAAATTTGCTGAGAAGTCGATGAAAAGGATACGGAATTTGCGATGCCGTGGTTGAAAGAGAAGTTGGGATTAGGCCGAAGCCGGTATGAAGGTTTCAGGAGATTTAACACCTCTGCTTGTGGTTTCAGTGGCGGAGGTTTGGGTGTCTTAGGGGGCCGTCCTGGCCCACCTCGACGGCCGCTGGCGGCAGTTGATCTACTGGGGCGGCTCGCTGGAGTAACTGGAGGTGGAAGTAAGTCTGAAACAACGAGGTCATCACTGTCAAAGAGTAATGGTGCATTCTCTAGGCCTACGGTCGGGGGGGGGGTTGGGGATCGGAAGCTGTTCGAATGGGTAGCATCGTGTGTGCACCCTCCAGCTGAGATGCTACAGAAGTATCTTGTGTGTTTTGGTTGGTCTCAGTAGAAGGAAGGTTAGGTGGCTGATATGTAACCCCATCCACATCTTCCGCACTCATCACTCGTAACACCATCCCCACATCGAGGTCGGGGTGAAACTCCAGGTAACTCCGCTCCTCCCTCGGCTTGTATCCTGGGGCAGTAGGATCACCCATAATAGCAGAAATGTCTCTTATGAATGTCGGCCCGGAAATCCTCCTTTCCTCGTTTATGGGTTTCCGGCCTCTACCTCTTCGAGAGGGCGTCGACGACTGTTCGATACCATTGGTTGACTGCTGTTTTGTAGAAGGTTTGTAGTTAGTTCGTGAGCCCATCATTGATCCTCCACGGCCATATAGGCGAGGACGCCCACGGCCACGACCACGGCCACGGGTGTTGAACGGCCTACGGTGGGTGTTGAGTGCAGGCGCCATCGAAAGGTGGGAAGTTAGCCTAGAGAGAATAGGGGCTAGCGACGCATTAAATAGCGGAATATTACGTCTGGGGTGTGTTTGTAATTGTGGAATATCGAAGAATGGCTGCTGATGAGCCCGAATCCGCTGTCGAGGCCGCTCAGTATGGTGGGGATTCGCGCAAACAGAGCTACAATTGAACGTTAAGTTCAAGTCAGGACGACTATCGCTTACATAACGGGGAAAGTCTTAAAGTTCGCGTCTCAATTTGAAATACTACGACGCCACACTGCGTACATGCAAACCAGCCACAGGCGGTTACCCATCGTCAACGGCTTCGAACAGCCCCGCCTAACGGGGGTTCTGGAACAAACCTTTTATTTCTTTTTTTTTTGACGCGTTTCAACGCAATGCTATATTATACACTAGTTAAGTAGCAACTATTTTAGCGACAAAGACTAGGTACTTATGTAAATAAACTGAGCTAAATAAACACCAGCAATATCCACCAATATACATCACTACATTCAATTACTTTGGGACCAGTAACAATTACATTACATGCTGGTGGAAAACAATGTCCTTTTTAATTAACCTAGCAGATGATCCGAAATTCAACCCAGCCACTAAGAAAGTCAAAAGGAGGTGACGAAACTGCAAGGAGCATGCGCCTGGGCTTGAAGTCGATAGTCATGAGTACTGATGTCAGTAAGGCGGTGAGTATTGATACGTTCGGTACAGTTCTTGAGTTCACTCGTTGGGATGTTCTTATGTACTACCATTGATTCTGTACTCATTTCTTTTATCCACTTTGAGTTAATTATAATTACTTTACCAGAACAGGGCAAATGTAGGGAGGTCTACTTAGACATATTTGGGTGGGATGGCAAATTACAAATGATATCTCTCGTATATGAAGGGAGTATCGCCATCTGGGTGTTGTCGTGGTTTGGTAACACAACAAACATACATCCGTATAACACACCACATCACAACACAACACAAATATTCATTTGTAAGGGTACTTAGGGTATTTAAGAGGGTGAGTTCTCTACCGGAGGTCTCGTTGGGAATACTAGATTAATAGTATAAATGAATAGGGTAGAAAACAAAACATAGGATGTCCGAGCAAGCCCCCGAAATATTGCAATCCAAGAATGGGAAACAACTGAAACTATTACGAATCCCAGAGATCTACTCAGTCCTACTGTACTGGTTTTACAAGCGCTGCTTAGAGTTGCCATGACTCTTTTCTACAGCGAGAAAACCTTTCGCCTAAGTGAGTCTCCGGTTGTTGGACGCGGCCTTCTCTACCGGTAATGCGTTGGCGCCGCTCGCGGTGTGTGCTTAGCCTTTGGGGTGGTATTCGGTGCTTTGTTTGATTTGCCGAAGTGTCTCGATGCATTTTGTGCTTGTACAGTAGTGTGGCGAGCCTGTTGTTGTAGCCCTTGTTTATAATAGTTCGACTGCAGTTGATTGAGCCAGGGAGCAGCTCGCCATGAGTTCAGGGTAACTGGTGGGGGGAAGGGTTGATTTGGTAGGCTTGGGAATCCTTCAGGGTAAACAAGACTATCAGACCATGGAGACTACAAGTATTGGGTGTAAAGGGAGATGAGTGTACAGTGGAACGAAGGGAATGGGGACAGCAAAAGATCGTGTTGTGGGCCGGTAAGAGAAAGTACCTACCGCATATCGAGGATCTGGCAATAGGTCTTACTCTCAATTTCATCACCCGCCAGGCAAGAGTGGGATGACTGTCGGTCAATGGTGATTTACAGTAGTCGTCTGGCTTGTTACAGTACGCATGAGCTTGTTGCTCATGATCCCGCGGATTCATTTACACAACTAGACTATCATTCACCATCCTTGGCCTCTTGCGCGACCGGATTTGAATTGTGGTTCCTGGTTACCAGTCACCTGCTCTTAGTGTGGCTGTGTTGATACTCTCTTTTCTACTAGACGTGAGTAGGGTAAAGCCTAGTACAGTCTTGCAGTCGTTGCTATCACTATCTGCACCACTTGCTCAGCCAACACACACTCTCCATAAACACTGGTCGCTGGAACCAGTATTTGGGGTTCCAGCCAATTCAGCATCAAACACTGGCCTCACAGCATTGCCATCACCTAGTCTCGATCAGACCCTCGTAGTTATCGTAGAGGCCATCACCAGCCGTATCCGCGGACTTATCGAGTGTTAGTTAGTAGGCACTGTGGGTCGAACTCAGGTTAGTACCTTGTGGTTTAAGGCTTGTGAGCAGATATGATATGTAGATTTTAGTACTTATATACAGCGGACTCGTATCTACCCACTATTGCAATGCCTACGAATCGCGCTCTAATCAGCGAACTCCCAAACCCACCAACCAGACTACAAACCCACAACGGTTCGACCTTAAGGAGTCTAGGCCTACTCTGAGGGTGTGTTTAGAGCGCTTAGATTACAGGAAGACACGATAGCAAATCTGATATACAAGCTGGCAATCGACGCTTACTAGACTTATACAACGGACTCGTATCTACCTACTATTGCGGTGCCTACGAATCTCGCTCTAATCAGCGAACTCCCAAACCCACAACGGTTCGACCTTAGGGAGTCTAAGCCTACTCTGAGGGTGTGTTTAGAGCGCTTAGATCTACAGGAAGACACGATAGAAAAACTGATACACAAGCTTGTAGGAAATACTCTCGCCAGTCTCTAGAAGGAAAGTGATGGCAAGCAAGGGTTAGCAGGGATCCCCGAGCAGGAAAGTGATGGATAAGGGCGGTATATATAAGCAGCAAAAGACTGCGTTCATGTAGAAGAGACAGAACACAAGGACCATAGCAAATAAGTCTATAGCGATACCTTTGATAGCTCTCCACTTTGAATATACACAACTCTTCTCTCTCAAGATTCCTCGCTCATATACCTCGTAATCTTACAAAGTTGGCAATCGATGGCTTACTGGACCCAAACACCCCACTGGTCTCAGCCCAAGGCCGCCAGGCATTCACCAGAGCCCTGCAGAAATGTTGGGATGACGGTCATGTAAGATTACGAGGTTATATGAGCGAGGAATCTTGAGAGAGAAGAGTGTGTGTATATTCAAAGTGGAGAGCTATCAAAGGTATCGCTATAGACTTATTTGCTATGGTCCTTGTGTTCTCTTCCTCAGAGATGTTTTCCTGTGTACTTTCCGGCTCTTTTATCCTTCGCAGTCTTTTCCCAATTGCCCCGATTAGGGATCCCTGCATTACTCCCTGCATTCCCAATTGCCTTCTTTTGGTTGCTTACTCCCGTGACCCTTCATAGGTACTAGCGAGAGTTATTCACAACAGGTCATATGGAGGAGACCTTCTCCGGGTCCAAACTTAACACGTTGGGCCCAGAAATTGGGGCCTACTACCTAGTCTATTGTATCTGCCATCAATACCGAGTTGGTAACAAATCGATTGGTGAAGGTGTGGACTCCCAGGGGTACAGGTGATCAGCAGCGGAATCAATACAATGAGCAATTAACTGCCAGGAGGCCGGGACTGCAACGGATCTCCAATTGACCATAGCTATTTCATGCCTTTCGGTTGGTTAAGGGATATATCAAGGCCTTTTATGGGCATCAGCTCTTCCACACATTTGTATATTCCACAGTAACTATTGATGATCACAAAGGACTATTTCCACTATCTTACCTTACCCTCAACTCTCTGTAATTCCAATCCAACCTATAGGAGCAGAGCGTATAGATATAGTGCTATAATTTCACAACCATGCTGCTTCAGTGTGAGAAAGTTCTTTTCCTGCGCTTGTTCGACACCCAATACATGCTCTTTAATCCTTACTTGCTCTTCATTGACTCTAGATACATGCTCCTGGAGCTTTTTCTGCTCTAGATCGACACCAGCAACTCGCTCGTTGAGCTCATTGGATTGTTGCTGATATTCTAGTCTGAGCTCCGCCATTTTTGCCTCCATATTCCTTGATGCATTTGGGCATGACAGTTATACTCTCTTCATTAAGAAAATAATCATCCATTTGAAAGATCTAGCCTTCCAGATGTGTTCAGTCCTCCTTGAATTTATTTGGAGGTGGTGCTTTGCCTGCTATTTGCTTATCTTCGAAGATCCTAAGTCCTACTGGAGGTAGTAGTGGAGGGGTGGGATCTCTGGGTCATCGTTGTTCTACTAGTGGTAGAGGAGGTGGTATATCTCCTGTTGCTTGCTCGAGTCTCTATACTGTATTCGCTGGAGGATATATAAGCTGAGGAGCCTATACTCGACATTCTACCCTTTTAAGTCGGTCTTGAAAGTTAGTAAATTGTCCTTTCATACTACTAATTTGTCCTTCAATACTAACAAACTATTGCTGGTATTGGTCATTATAAAAGTCAGCTTGTCTCTTGAGATATCAGAGGTTATAGTGAATTGTCTGGAATTCTTTTGTCTGGTTTGTTTGTCCAGAAATAATAAGGTTCTAGATCTGTAAGAGTGCACTTTGCATATCGTTTGATAGTTGTACATGCTTGTTGGCAGCAGCATTAGCTGTATTTTGAATGTCTGCTGTGCTTCACTGAATAAATTTAGTATGTGCTGTCTGTGTCTATTGTAGCTGCTACACTTGTGCAAGTGCGGCTTGCTTTTCTGCTTCTAGTTGCTGGACCTGTACCTTCATAGCAGCATATTCAGGATCCACTGGAGTTTGGTGATAAGCTGCTGGTAGCTTGCCTTTAGTAGAGAGTCCTAAGTTGATAGATGGAGCTACCGATGGAGTGACTGATTATATAATAGGTTCTAGAGAGGAGGAGGATATTGATCCGAGTCCTATTTATTGATAGGGGGTACTTCAATGTTTCTGAAACTGTAGAACCTGAGATAAGGGAGCATAGTATTGCTCAATAAATTGTTCAGCTCGTTGCTGTACCTGAATAATGCTATCATTGTCAGTGTCAGCCATAGGTTCATCAGAGGCTTTACCAAGTAATCCTCTCAACATCGACATGGTTGTAGGAGATTGTGAGGTATTAGTGTCTATAGAGGTGTATAGAGAAGTGGTGTAATGTTACAGGCGGGCTATAACTACAAATATATAAGTTGGTAGAAGAGGTATAAAGAAGTTGTCAGTAATAAGTATAAATATAAACGCAGTAATAACTCGGGTACAAAGTAGACTCAATGAGAGTAAAGCTATATGAGACTTAGAACACTGCTTGGGTCTTATTGTATTAACTATGTGAAAGCAGTGGGTTATATAGAAGCTTAGATCTGATAACGAATAATCAGATCTGGACGATGCTTCCTATAACAGCTTAGTAGCATTGATGTCAGGTTGTTACCTAAATAGGAAGACGCTTCCCAATTAGGAACATTGCAATCTGACATATATTGGTTAGGCAGCCTGAACTACAACGCTTTGCAGTCAGGCTAACAAACAGGAAATAACTTGAATATATCCAATAACGATACAGGAATGATATACAATAGAATATAATAGAAACAAGAAGAAAAATACATGCATGAGATCTGATGTCAGAGGCTACACACTTCAATATGCCAATCTCTTTATCTGTACTACTCTATTTGCATGGTTGATCAGGCCATATCAGTTAGTGTTGTAGTAGAGTATTGGTATTAGCCCTCAAAGAGGTAGGTCCCTTACCTAAGCCTTAACATTAGTAGTACTAAATTACTTATAAATCTGATTCAGATCCTAGTAAGTAATATAGTATAAGAAAAGTGGATTTTACACCCCAGTATACAGAATAATATTTTAGTCATTATAATAATTTAATATTACAGAATTCAAAGATGAGCTAGTAGTTCTACTTGGGCTAGAAGAGGTACTGTTGCTGCATTCTATAGCTATAGT
>WHUX01000242.1:0-71742 GCA_015179025.1 Terfezia claveryi | reverse complement strand
GAAGAAGAAGAAAGTGAGAAGGAAAAGTAAGGTCTGGGTGTCTATAGGTGCCCGGCCAGCGGGGCTTTGTATCCGACCAGCGGAATTTTCCCCAACCAGGGTTATCCGACTAGCGGAATTTTCCCAACATCGGTTTCCGGCTGTGAACCAGCCACAGCCTTCTTCCCTCTCGCTTTGCGTCTTTCTGATATAGCTCTATCAGCTATATCACGCGAGGTTAGCTAAGCAACTTTCTTTGTCTTCTTAGCGGCCAGCCGCTCTTTAACCCTAGCCTCCAAAATAAGCTTTGCTGCTGCCCAATCCACTGTTTCTCTGAAACACCGCAAGCTCCCTTAGAAACTCCTCGGCGGCCATGCGGCATGAGGTCCCCCACCTGGTCTCCCACTGCGGCCCCAGGTTGCTTCCAGCCTGTCCTTTGCCTTACTTTCCTTCGCTCCGACTCTGAATAGATGTCCGCTAAGGGGAGGATGATTGAGGTGAAGCCGAGCTTAGCGTCGGCAGTCACTATCCACTTGTATTGCTGCATAGTCTTCGTCTGTCCAGGCCTCGATGACCTCCTTCTGGACCTGTGCTGCAAATGAGATCTGTTCCGTCTGTTCTTGAGTTAGCTAGAACTTCAAGGCTAACTCCTACCTTTCGGGTCCATCGAGCTTAGCAAGCTCTTTCTATATCTTTCGCGGAGCCCTTGTCCTCTTCACTACTTCCCTGCGATGTTGACGATTTCGGTGGACATCGTTGTGTGGAGAAATGGTGTTTGAATGTTGTAAGGAAGATGGAGGGGATCGGGGTATTTATACTGAAGGTGTGGCGAATTTGGGTGGGTTAGCATCGTCCACTTCATTCTTTCTAGCTCCCATTTGGTTCTAGAGGTCGGGTGACTCTGCTTTTATGTTCCATGTTGTTCGAGTTCTGGTTGCTTGTAGGACATTCTACAAACATCGAGTTCCATTCCATCACTTACCTGACTTCTTTCTGTCCTTGACTATTTCCAACACCTTCCTTTCATGGTCTTTTCTTTTCGATGCGTCCCCTCAGCCTGCTTTTCAGTTGAGACGTTCCATACATTTCTAGAAAGGTTCCGCGAGAATTACCCCAATTCTTTTTGATTTAAACGCCTTGGCCAGAAGAACCTTTTTGCCTCTTCAAAAACAAAAGACACTTTGTATCGCACACATAACCCGTCCTACGTGTGTGATAGACAAAACACAGACTGTATCACACACGTAACCCGTCCTACGTGTGCGATAGAAAAACACAGACTGTATCACACACGTAACCCGTCCTACGTGTGTGATAGAAAAAACACAGGCTGTATCACACACGTAACCCGTCCTACGTGTGTGATAGAAAAACAGATGTATCACACACGTAACCGTCCTAGTGTGTGATAGAAAACACAGGCTGTATCACACACGTAACCCGTCCTACGTGTGCATAGAAAAACACAGGCTGTATTACACACGTAACCCGTCCTACGTGTGTGATAGAAAAACACAACTGTATCACAACGTAACCGTCCTACGTGTGTGATAGAAAAACACAGGCTGTATCACACACGTAACCCGTCCTACGTGTGCGATAGAAAAAACACAGGCTGTATCACACACGTAACCCGTCCTACGTGTGTGATAGAAAAACACAGACTGTATCACACACGTAACCCGTCCTACGTGTGTGATAGAAAAACACAGGCTGTATCACACACGTAACCCGTCCTACGTGTGTGATAGAAAAACACAGGCTGTATCACACACGTAACCCGTCCTACGTGTGTGATAGAAAAACACAGGCTGTATCACACACGTAACCCGTCCTACGTGTGTGATAGAAAAACACAGACTGTATCACACACGTAACCCGTCCTACGTGTGTGATAGAAAAACACAGACTGTATCACACACGTAACCCGTCCTACGTGTGTGATAGAAAAACACAGACTGTATCACACACGTAACCCGTCCTACGTGTGTGATAGAAAAACACAGGCTGTATCACACACGTAACCCGTCCTACGTGTGTGATAGAAAAACACAGACTGTATCACACACGTAACCCGTCCTACGTGTGTGATAGAAAAACACAGACTGTATCACACACGTAACCCGTCCTACGTGTGTGATAGAAAAACACAGACTGTATCACACACGTAACCCGTCCTACGTGTGTGATAGAAAAACACAGACTGTATCACACACGTAACCCGTCCTACGTGTGTGATAGAAAAACACAGACTGTATCACACACGTAACCCGTCCTACGTGTGTGATAGAAAAACACAGACTGTATCACACACGTAACCCGTCCTACGTGTGTGATAGAAAAACACAGACTGTATCACACACGTAACCCGTCCTACGTGTGTGATAGAAAAACACAGGCTGTATCACACACGTAACCCGTCCTACGTGTGTGATAGAAAAACACAGGCTGTATCACACACGTAACCCGTCCTACGTGTGCGATAGAAAAACACAGACTGTATCACACACGTAACCCGTCCTACGTGTGTGATAGAAAAACACAGACTGTATCACACACGTAACCCGTCCTACGTGTGTGATAGAAAAACACAGACTGTATCACACACGTAACCCGTCCTACGTGTGTGATAGAAAAACACAGACTGTATCACACACGTAACCCGTCCTACGTGTGTGATAGAAAAACACAGGCTGTATCACACACGTAACCCGTCCTACGTGTGCGATAGAAAAACACAGACTGTATCACACACGTAACCCGTCCTACGTGTGTGATAGAAAAAACACAGGCTGTATCGTCCTATTAGTATATCAACGATACTCAAGATGGTTGATGGAATAGGGCCCTCTCACTCCTTACTATATATATCGGTCATAGACTAGATAAAAGTTGTGACGTGAATGGGGGTGTGCACGGTGGTGGTGGCTTGGAGGGTGCATGCATGTGGGTGAATGCCGAGGCCGCATCAAGGGTTTAGGTCTTGTACGTAGGTGCGGTCTTGGCATGTCCCAATATGGTAATTTTTAATATCCAATTGTACGATTTGCCTGGGCAGTCTCAGTTCTTGAAGTAATAGTAGTCTGGTTAAGTAATAGAATTTTCGTTTTACAATTGATTTGCTATTCCTTAAACTAATGGATGGTAAATTGCATAGTATGTAGATATTTTAGCTAGTATTCATAGTTTTTAAGTAAATAACTTTTACCTTCAAGTTAGTTGAACTTTAGAAAGCAACCTTACTATTGTTTATATCTTTTAGACTTCAGGATCAGATCTAAGTAATGCCTGCTATAGACTTCTTATTGTAAACAATTCTCTTGCTTGTTGTTGTTTCAAGTATTAGAGATGTATATGGTAGGTATATAGTATATATCTTTATTATAATATATATATAGAATAGTTAAATACAAATTAATTGTTTAGTGTGGCTTGGCCTAGTTGGTAGTTGTTAACTTGTAAATTGTTAGTACCCAAGTTCGATTCTGTAAGACGCTGCAATTTTTTTTCCCATATGCTTTTATTGAACAGACATAGTGATTCCTTAATACGCCATGTGTAGTGGTAATCCCTCATGCCCTCGTGCTTGTAGTGCTAATACCCTATTACTAGCTTTGCAAAAAACAAAAGAAACTACTATAAGCAAAAAAGCCCTATATATCTACTAAGGAAACCCTGCCTCCACAAGGGCCTCTTCACCACCATCCAAAGAGGCTATCTGTTGCTTCAACGAGTTTAGCATATCAATGCCTTCATCAACCGATACAGAATCCCAACAAAATAGACCTTGGCTCATCAGGGCATTTGCGCCTCCCTTCCTCTTTTTCATTGAGGAAAGCCATGCCCTCATCCGGATTGTCATGTCCTGTAGAGCCTCAACTTTGACCATTTTCTCCATCTGATTTGCAATTCGAGCTTCATTCTGGATTCGGTTCTATTATCGAGCTTCCACCGTTAATACTTTATGCAGGCTTCCTACTACGATACCGGCAATGCTGCATAGAAACACGGTAACTTACCTTGATTTTCTGAATACGACCTTCAAACTGTGGCATATCCTCGACATTGAGTTTGCTTAAGAGTTCCAAAAATAGCTCTTTGGGCCTACTTCCTCGCAAACCATTGTCATAGACATACGCACGCAGGATAGCTTCTTCATCATCCCCTAATGCAAAAACCTGCTCCTAGGTCAGGACATATTATGTCAGAACTTAGGTTCATGCCTTACCTCACGTCCAAGCTCTTGAGCTAGAATCCACTTCCCCATTTCTTCCTCCGTTGGCTCTGTTGCTCCAGGAGTGTCTTGCTCATTTGCAATTTGCGATGCGTAGCCTCTTTTGTATTTTCTTTGTCTGCCTTTAGCCTTGCACTTTCGTTTTCAACAGAAAGTACAACCTCCCTTATTAGTTTCACAGTCAAATTTACTTTTCGTTGTATTAGCACCTACTTTAGACATGTTCTTCTTTGTCAGTGACTGAGAGATTGGGGGATCGTTGTAGATGTGGTGGGTGAATGCGGGGTTGATGCACGGTAGTGGGACAAATTGGAGGATGAAGCACTGGTACCAGTAGGTTGGGGTGAGTCTGTTCTGGTTGTGGGTTGGGCTCTGGTTGTAGGGTTGTGGGTGTGGTGTGGTGAAAACAAACCGCCAAAGCCAGAAGTTTGATATCGGGTTCTTATCAGCACCTACTGAGGGGCTAGTGCAAGCCAGACTTGCAAGAACCTTGTGGAAATTCCATGTGTTGTCATTCATATTCATATGACTCCAAATCCCATAGTAAGTTACCAAACACATCATGCCGTAACGCCTCCACTCTACTCTACTCAAACCAACCTCATCACAGTCACTTCACCGACACACTCACTTACACTCTACTAGCCAACATTACAATAATGTCATATTCTGGTTCTAGCACAATGGCTCGAAACTTAATGGGGGTTCCTATGAACCTCATTCGGAGCAAGATTGTGCAGGAGGCTGCAGATACCATCCAGGAACGCGATGGTAGTCTGACCAGTCTAACTAAAGAAGAATTTGATCGTCTAAGAAGCCGACTCAGGCCTTGGAGTGATCAACGTATAAAGGTTTTGTGCATGATCTCTCTCGAGTAAATCTATACTTTTGGATAGAAAGACTAATATAATAGTACTTATTTTAGGATGCGATTGATAGCCGCATACCTGCCCCTCGACAAGAACTGCAACAGGGAATTCTCGATATGATTGCCGAAGAAGAACTCAATATACCAAATGAGCCTGAGGCAGTAATACCAGCATCTCCAGACTCAGAACCATTGGGGTCGGCAACTCCTCTTGGTGTTGACCAACTACACCATGGCCAAGCTCTTCCAGATCTAGGCCCGGTGGTCCCAAGCTAGGCCCGGTGCAATTAGGGCCTGGCATGAGATTGGCATGTTTATTGACGAGATGCCCGAAGAAGTCTTCCATGCCATGGTCTCTGCCCTCGTTGGATCTATCAGAGATTCCCTAGCTAATCCTTCATAGATCACTAAGCTAATGAAGCCAAAGCCCCGTGCAAAATTCCAAATTGACCGAAGTCTTTCACGCCTGGAAATGTTGCAGAATTGGGTGAATCGGCATAATAAATCTCAGAAACCATCAAAGAATTCCCAGACCAAAAAGCGTAGATATGGGCACATTTCTGAGAGGGAGGTTCAGGACCTTCAATCACAACTAGATCAAATGAAGTTCTAGCTCTGTATTTGCTTTTCTTTCATGGGTAATACGTGGGGTGTTTTGTTATTCTTTTTTTTCTTTTTCATGAGTGAGACGTGGGGTGTCTTTGTTTTATTTTGTTATTCTTTTTTATTCTTTTTTCTTTTCTTGTTTTGTTTTATTTCTTTTAAATAGGTAGTTGCAATGGGTGGCTTTGTTTATTTTTTTTTTTTTTTTTTCGATTGCATAGGGTTTGTTTGATTTCTTTGTAATACCCGTATAGGGTGGCTTTTTTTTTTTTCGTTTTTGACGGTTATGTAAGAAAGAATAATTGTTTCTTGGCACATATTAAGTATCAAACTCATATATGAACCACACAACGACAATCTATTAGCTCACAACAAGCTATTGGCCTATTCCTCACCTTCCTGGCCTTCCACATCCCAACTGTCCACATCCTGCTCTTCCATATTAACATCATCACTCTCGCCTTCACTGAATTGTAGCTGCTTCTCTGCCAAAGCCTTCAAGATTGCTCGGATATTCCCAGCATCCTGTGATTGAACAACCTTCTCCATCTGTTGTTGATCCCCCATTCCTTCGGCCATGACACTCTCAGCCCAGCATTCTTTAGGCTCTCCAGAAATATACCTGACTGGCGTGGAACTGACTTCATCGGTTTATTTGGGCGTTTTATCTGTTCATCTTGATTGAAGTAGTGTAAGTTAAAGGTATTAGAGACTGGGAGAATTACAGGACTAACTCACTTATTGCCTTCAGTAAAGCATTAGTACATTCTTTCCTTGCTTGGTCTCTACTTTTAACCGCTTTTTGAGCTACAGCCTCCCTGGCTTCCTCTTCAATCATTCCACCACGAATGAGCAGCTCAAACTGCGGAATACCAACCTTTTGGACGTCCTGGAGGACGGCAAACTTCTCCGCAAGCCCCTCAGTTGCAATATGCAGTTTATCTTCTGAAGAAGCTGCCATTAAGATTATATGAATCCCTAACTCTTGAGCATAATTACACTGTAAGGTATAGGTTAGTTAAGAGTGCTCTATCTACCAGTACCCTTTCGGATTGGCTTTGCGATTGGCTAGTTACTTACCGAGTTGGACAATGCTTTCAAGGCCTTTTTCCGTGCCTTCACTACTGGGTCTGTGACAATTTTAACCCCATAAACAAGATCTTGCTTCTCCGCTTCAACTATGTCATCGAGTTCCTCTTTTCTTTCCGCAGTGTATACATGCTCCTTAGCATACCTGGCCAGTTGGCCTCGTAGCTCTTTACCACCTTTCTTCAATTCAGCTGGCATCTCCTTTGCAGCCACTCGCAGGCTCATGTTCCAGGCATTTGGCTTATATGTCCTGGTTCTCATAGCTATAGTAGGTAGGCCCTTCACGATATCATTCATTGTATATCTGAAGTCCTTTCCTTATTCAGCACATAAACCCCGAATTCCTTGAATGAAGGTTTCCACAATCTCTTTGCTTTTGATTTCAAACTCATCACCTTCCACTTCTTCAACATTAGACATTCTAATTGATTTACTGACGGGTGTCTGTGGGTATAGGTGAGTTATCGAGGGCCTCGCCTGATGGAATATGTGGTTGTTATAGAATGTTGAAAAGGCAGCAGTGATTATTAAACATAACCAAACTACATAGGAGGACATACACAAACATAAGTGCACAATCAAGATTTAATGAATGCTTGGCTCCCTATCATTAACAAACAACCTTATAGTAGCAACACGATAAGCGATTTACATTTCTCGAGCTAGGTACCACTGCAATCTTTTTTTTTTTATATACTTGTTACTCCAATGCGGCCCTATCAGGGGGGCCATAAGGAGCCACCCGGAAACCTGGGTGGATTCAATGGCGAGGCAACTTAATCTGCCAAACCCGTACGCAACTAGGTATACATAACTATTAACTAAGGTAGGAGGAGAGCTACCACTACAAGAACTTCCCACCCATATGCAACCATCGCCGGTGCATACTAACTACAATCACTCTCCTGCTCAGGTTCCTCACAACTCTTCGACTGTACTTTGTAATCTCACTTCATTTGCCTCCTCATATGCAATCTCGAGATCTTCCATAATCAACAAATTCAGTAACTCCGGAACTACAACAAATTGGAACCACCTTACTGGTGTAGTTTCTATTGGAGCCTTCGGGATCCTTTCCTGGACCTGGAAGGCTAGTTCTAGAAGTGTATCCTCGGCTTTTAAACTGTTAGCAATAGTTAATATACCTGTGTTAACATCAGGTAAGACAAACCTTCATGACCATAATACCCTGGGCCTAACCATTCACTCGTAAAAGCAGCTTCTGCCCCCCCATTCGCTCTGAGAATCCCAAGTCTAGTTGCAGCACGCAGAAGTGTAGATTCATCAGACACTATCAACCGGCCCAACTCTGGCAAAATACCTTGTACCCGCCAAGCTAAAACCTTTGGGAGAATGTCAGGTTCTGGATAGTTGCTCTTGCCTAGGCTTGGTCTATGCTTGGGACTGGTAGTACTATTATCCCCAGCTTCATAGTCATAATCATCCTGGTATTGTGACTCATACTTCTGTCTATACAGTATCTCGGCTTCCTCCTGAATTCGCGTTGTCCTGATGGCCGTGTAGTCTTCTTTCCAAAGTCGAAGTCTATAATCAAATGCTTCCTCTGAAGCCTGGTAGTCCTTCATTTGACTTCGGTATTCAAGGATCTGCAGGCTGTAGCTCAAATATGCTTCCCATTCATCTCCAACCTCCTCATCGAATATGGGTTGCTTTGAGAATCGGGCGACTTTCTACATAGCTTCTGTTAACAATCCAGAATGATATATGCCAATTGCGCTCTATACATACTTTCGCTGCCCGGTTCCAATCATATATCCTTTTTAACCTGCCCACAAACAGACCATATCTCTCCTCTAAGATCCAATACACATTTCTTTCATCAACCATTGCGTTCAGTACTGGTGGAAGTAATCTTTGAGGCTTCCGAGCTAGGTTTTCCTTCTCTAAAAGCTCCTCAGCCAAACCTTTGATTTGCTTCATCCTGGTCAAGGCGAGTCCACGGCGAGGGTATTTGGCTTTATACCGAGCATTGATTTCTTTACGTACGGTCCTGGGGTCTCGTACAGGCTGTTGTTCATTACTCTGAAGTACATAGTCTTTGTGTGATGCCTTCAGGTGTCACTGTAAGCTGCTATTTGCCGACTTCCCTTTATAGGATTTGGTACAGCCAGGCACTGGGCATTCTATATTTAGTGATTGGTATTCGATTGTTGCGTTGTATAAAGAGATCATGGTGATAGAGATATATAGGGCAGGGTGGTGTAGGGATGTGTGTATACTATGTGGATACCAAGTTTGGGTGAAGGAGAAGAAAGAAATAAACAGTCAGCAACCCACCTAAGCAAAATAATTCGCACATATATGCAACCATGCCATGTGTAGTTCGCTAAAAAACCAGGTAGGAATATGCCGTCATATGAACACATATAGCATCATATCATACCCTACCAATAATTCAGGTCATACATATCAGTGCATATAACATCACTCGATATCTTTCGAGTGGATTTGTTCTGCCCCTTGAAATTACATTACATTACACATTCATTGACAGTCATATCAATTCATATGGAGTCAACAGGCCGAGATGTATACGGTAGTTACTTGACTTGTCAAGGGCACCTAGCCTAGGGCAGTGGGAGAACAATACAGATTGTCTTAATCACCTAGTCTTAATTTCGCAATTGGAGTAGAAAACGCAATGGAGGCAGTATTGACCATAGAGAAGAAGATGGCGGTCAGCATCTTCAATCGCAATTGTAGAGTTGAAGCCATCATGTCATGGCGACAGCAGTGCTCAAATCGAGCACGTGACGTGAAATCTTCAAGCACGAAGTGGAAGGTGAAATAATCATGATGTTATTAAATGAGCGAGGTAGTCTACATTTCCAGCTTGAAGACAAATATTGCACGGCACGTAATAGTCTTCCTTATCAAGACGGAAGACAAATATTGCACGGCACGTAGCAGTCTTCATTATCAACACGGAAGACAAATATTGCACGGCACGTAGTAGTCTTTATTATCAGTACGGAAGACTAAAGTTTGCGCGCACGAACAGTCTTCACCACCCAGCCTGAAGACATAATGTGTGCTAAGAAGTTATTTTAGCGCGGGTGGGATTGCCCTGCCGTGTACATTACTTAACAAAGGGGGCATTTTAGAATTGCCCCATTCTTAAGTAATGTTCGAGCTGCATGCTAGAGGTGATTTGGCGACTCTAAGTCTCTCAAGGTCACCCCCATATAAATCCCGGGGGGGGGGGGGGGAGGGTATAATTATATTTGATGGGACGTCCGGTAGTGTCGGATCCATTGTTTATTCTGAAATTAAATATTTTCTTATTTATAATCGCGATTGACCCCTCCCCCGATCACAAAGACAAAAAATTTGAAGTCCAGGTCCACAACTTCTCCTTGATGCTAGGGTAAAACAACGAACAAATGAATAAAAAAAATAAAAAATAAAAAATAAAAAATAACTCTTGTGGTTTAATCTGATTACCTACTTGTGTCACGTGTTCTTCGTTTGAAAAGGTGGGCTTATCTGATTCTATCTATGCCATACGTCAGCAAAGAGCGTTGATTTCTCCTAGAGTTGGCGCATCCCTGTGTATCCGAGCACAATCATATGTACCACGCACACTGAGTTATAACGGTCCCTGTCAGTTTGTTATTACACCTGCTACCTAAAAGGATAAAATCGGCGATATTCTGGAGGAAACATTGGCAAACGAGGATGAAGATACTATCATTGGACATCGCCGAATTGCAATTACACATGCAGTGGCAGCTGCCTGGTCATCAAAATAAGCGAGATACAATTATCAAAGCGTTTAGGCAGACTGGTACTCCACTTTGTCCGACTGGTAATGATGACCATCACTGCATGTACGAGGGCTACCTATTCTTTTGGTGGGGCCATGGGAAAAAAAGTTGGAGTCCGATGAAGAGGTTGAATATGTTGTTGCGGCTGAAGATGTGGTGGTTGAAACCGATGTAAATTCATTACCTACCTAGTGCACTTTCTCAATAAACTGGGGACCGTTATGCCTCATCTTTACTGCATAAGCTCGACCTGTAAACAGACAAGGATAGTTATACACCAGTGGATGCGGTAGTCAGGTTGCATGACCCTATATGAGATGTCTGCTGGCACTGATGCGTATAGGCAAAAGTTTAGGGGATTTCTAGAGGGCGACTTTGCTAAGAGGGACTTTCTTCTAGCCGCCTTAAGCCACGTCTATCCAATCCAGTAGACAATCTCACGACTAAACCCGACCTGACTTTCGCAGAAGTGAGATACAAGTAGGTAGTCTGGTTGCACAACCCCTCCGTAAGAGGAGATACAAGAAGTATCTAGCAGCTGTACTGGTAGTAGCGGCACTGCCGGTAGTAGCTGCGCTGCTCGACTCGGCTCCGGTGTTCTGCATTTCGTGGGTTGGTTGGATCGTTCGGTGAATATCTATCTCGAGCCTGCTGCGTTATCCCGCTTCATGTATATATAGGTATTGGGGAAATACCCTTCTAGAGGGTAGAGGAGCACGCACTCATACTCACACTCATATCTATACCCGCATATACGTTCGCACATACTTCATGTACACACATTCAGGTGAAGTGGACCTTCATTGGCCATTCATCTATCTAGTGTTGCTACCATAACCTTGTTATCCCAACAAAACCAGGCTACCGGTAGCGTTAACTACGAGACTGGACATAAGTCTTGGTAATCACACCAAAAGTGGCCGTCGCGCGAAAAATGTCCTGGAGGGGCACAGTTGCCTACTGAACTGAAGTTCATTTCCAAAATCGCAGAAATGGCACTAAACTGTATGGGGAATAGCGCAGTTTTCGAACTTTGCGGTCTTCGAGGACTTCAAAAGATCACCAGAGCAGCTACCGTAGAGGGCTGTTACAAGCCTATAAACTTGGAATTAGAGACCTTATATCAAGCTCAAAATCTATCCAAATATCTAACCGTAAATTCATAAGATGAGTCCAATTATGCAGGTGTTTACGAAAGGGCCATTTTGGCTGTGGTTTCTTAATAATGTAGGTAGCCTCTTATCTGATTCTCTATGCCATAGGTCATCAAAGAGCGTTGGATTTTGCACATCTTAGTCAGCCAACAGGGCTGGCCTATTCTAGCTAACCAGCCTAGGCGTACCTAGTTCTACTTCTCTTGCACAATAATAAAAAAAACTTGCAACAAAAATATCAAAATAACCATTTTGTATGCACAGTTGTATAAGCTTCAATTCAAGCTCGTAGGTATAGGTAGTCTGGTTGGCACAGGTATAGGTAGCGTACTTTTTTTGGAAACAATAATACTTAAATAGTGACTGACATACATATGACTGACTAGGATAAGCAAAATGTGATTCTTTGTATCACGCGTTAACTCACGGCTGCTCAAATTAAAGCGGGCTTATCTGATTCTCCATGCCACGCATCATCAAAGAGCGTGGTTCCTCCTAGGCTATTCTGATTCTTTGTGTATCTGTAACATGTTATTATATATCAGTCTGAACGGGTCTCTGTGATCCACAACATAAGAGGCTCCCCATTCCAACAACTAGAAATAAAGAAGAGAACAACCATGATACGCCATGAAAGAGTCGTTTGCAGGAAAAAACGCAACGCAACCTGTAAAAACAATATTCCGAAATGAGGGTAACCGACGGGGCAAAAATAGCGCATAACAAATTAGATACAGTGTCGGCTGCATAAACGGCATATTCTAGACATAAAGGACAAACACATAAGGCTCCCCCCATTATCTATCTTTCTGACTCCTCCCATCACTCACCAAAACTTGCTCATCCACCTTCACTACCTCGTTCCCAAACTCTCTCTTCCAACTTACCACCCGCCTCCCCTGCGGATCCACTTCAAACATCCTCACCTTCCTCTGCGCCGTGTATCCCTTTACAGTGGCATACCCCCCAAAGCCTGCCGCCCCACTTTGACACATCCACAGTCCTCCCTGTCTCCTCTGCGCACCCTCGTCCTCCAACATACACATCTCATTCGTATGATCGTGCCCATGACTTACAATACTAACCCCATGATTAATCAATACACTCGCCAACCTCGAGTTCGTAAACGGCGCAGTTGGAGCCTCATTGAAATTCCCCAAGAAGTAATTCGTCTGCGAGCGCATCTCCGGAAGGGGGATATGCATGAACGCCATATCTATATGCATATATGCATACTTTTCGTGGGCTTTTTCAAGACGATCGTGTTCAGTTTTGAACCAGCTGATTTGTGATTCCTTGATCCAGTCATAGACGCGAAATTTCTTTCCCTTATACTCCATTTTCTCTGGCGCGTAGGTGTGCGAGTCGAAGAAGTACAGCGTAATGGCAGATTGATGGCTGTGGCTGCGATGTGCGAGGACCTCGAGAAGATAATTCCCGACTCCGCCTTCGGGCTGGACGTGGCCGCCAGGGCCGACAGTGTCTGTGCCGAGTTTGGGGCCGGCTTGGGATAAAGAGTAGGGGAGGGATTGGAGGATGGTCATCATTTGCTCGCGGGAGAGATTGCCTAGGTCGTCGTGATTGCCGAAAATGCAGGCGTAGGGGACCTTACGCCTGATGAAGAGATCGGCCATTTTGAAGAGAGCCTGGTGAGCGGGGTCAGTAAAGATGAGGAATAGTATGGGATGAGGGATAATACAGTTTGTGCATCAGGTGCATGTTCTCCGTTGATTATATCTCCTGCTACGACTGCCAGGTCTGGTTTCTCAATCTCGAGGATTTTGTCGAGGTAATCCAAGGTCAAAGGGTCGGCTTCACACCCTGAGCTAGACACCCCTGGAAGTAGATCTCTGCACTTCCCTACCCCCGTTACTAGGTGCATATCTGCCCAAAAAAATCAGCAAATCCCATTTAACTAAGTAGCTTCCAACAAACATTTAGGCACCACAAACCTGAAACCTGAATAATCTTGAATTTCATATTATCATTTATCCTCAACTCCGGCCTCTCCACCTTGACACTCGGTTGTCCTTTCCTCACCGTCAACTTGACCTGATCCCCCGCATCCATATTCCCCACCATATGCCACTGCGGCCTGACCTCCACCGCGTCCGGCCCAAACAGCAAATCCACCGACGTCACCCCTTCATCCACCAACTTATTACTCCTCTTCACCCAAATTCCCCCCGAGCGCCCTTCCCACCCCGATGTAGTAGGTGCTATCTTCCCGACTTTCAAATCTACAATCATAGTATCCCCAGCAGTAGCATCAAACTCCTCCTCTTTCTTCCGTTTGACAAAGACGTACCCCCGCGTGAATATCGACTGGCCCAGGAAGACATCCTTTTCGATCTGGCGCCAGTCGCCAGGCATGGTGCATGTTGACGAGAAGACTTTGTTGCAGGACTGGTATTGAATGTCCGTTATGACATAGCCAGTGTGGTGCCAGTGCGGGGCGGGGAAGCGGTTATGGAGGCTGGAGGGGAGGACTCGGTAGCGGGAGTCGAGGAAGAAGATGGCGGTGAGGAGGGCGGAGACGAGAAGACTGCTTTGGATGATTGTGCGAACGATCCGACGGGGAGCCATGGCTGGCTCGAAGTCGTGTAATATTAGAGATTTTTTTCGTATGGTTGGTTATTTCGATCCGTTTACTGCGATCGTTGTTGTATGAGATGTACAGTAAGTGGCGGATGAAGGTTCGGCGGGCATATGCAAGGGCAAGGATGTAGCCCACAGGGGTTCACGCATAAACTCGAGGGTAAAATCTGCATGCAAAAGAACAACGACAGCAGTATCAGAGCTTCAGGATGTTTTCACGGCCAATACGAGCAACGATACGGCCCCGGCGAAAACACCATGTACGATGGCTCTCTACAAATGAGCGGATATTTAGAGGTACGCATTCCGTCCCTTCGTCTAATTGACCCCACGCTCACAAGTCTTAGAGAAGGACGTGGTGCTCCTGCGACCAGTAAAAGACTCCGAGAGGTCCTTCCTGTCCATCCCACTGAAGCGGGGCCAATCGGTCCAAACCCACCAAGGCGCAATCAAACACGACGATATCATCTCCAAAAGTGTCAGGGAAGTCGTATCCTCCAGTAAAGGTGTGTGACCGAGCTCAGCTGCAATGGTTAGTCTTCTCGACTTAGCTCTTGTTCTCCGTACCTCCCACAGTGTTTCTTACCCCCAGGGGCTTTAGGTATACTATTTCGCGTACACTGGCCCTCGACAGATGAATATGTTACAAAAATCCGCAGATTGGTCACACCGGTTAGGCGGGCAATTCCTCCCGGCATGCTAGAATCGTAGGGTAAATATTGATTCCCCTCTTTGTGTCGCAGATATACCCCCAGGATGCAGCAACAATAGTATCTCTCCTCGATCTCCACGTCTCTCCTCCTCCTCACCCGGAAGATAAATCTCCCCGGCCACCACCTCTTGAAATCCTCGAAGCAGGGACCGGTCATGGCAGTCTTACAATAGCTCTAGCCAAAGCAATCCATGCCGCAAACCCACCTCCACCTCCACCCCTGGCAACACCTGAGCTAGATGCCCCATCCTCCCACTCCTCCCACTCCTCACCCACAAGAGTCCAACCCACTCCTCCCCATACCGAATCACCAGTCACCCCCGACACCCGCAACGCCATAATCCACACGCTTGATATCTCCTCCTCCCATTCATCCCACGCGAAAACCATCATCGCAAACTTCCGCCGCGGAATGTACCTTCCCCACATCAGTTTCCACACTGGCACCCCTACCACGTTTCTCGAGTCACAATTTGCCCAACGCTCCGGTATCTCCGCCCCGTCACCATTTCTCACTATAGTCCTCCTCGACTTGCCCTCCCCCGAGCTATATCTAAAAACATCCCAGCACGCAATGCATTCTGATGGACTACTGGGCATATTCTGTCCTAGCATAACTCAAATTGCAGATGTTGTCAAAGCGATCAAGCAACAAAAGCTGCTATTTGCGTTAGAGAGATGTGTAGAGTTACCCAATAATGGGGGAGTGAGGAGTTGGGATGTTAGGATGGTGAAGATACGGAATCAACAGTGTGGTGGTGAAGAAGGGGCGGAGGATACAGGCGAGGATGGGGTGGAAGTGGGGGATGATTTGAAGATGGTGTGTAGGCCGAAAGTCGGGGGGATGGTTGTAGGAGGAGGGTTTTTTGCATTGTTCAGGAGATTGGATGTAGTGCAGAGGAGTAGTGAGGGAAGTGCTGATGGGGAAGGAAAACCGCCAAAGGGAGTAGCAAAAGTTGCTGTGAAGGAGAAAATACTAGCGGAAGGGGTGATACCGTGGATAAGAAAATATCTTGGACTTTAATCCTCTGTTGATATCAGAAACATGTACAGTAAATGCCTAGCATATACCTGTAGGCGGCAAAAGTGATCTTCTGTATCTGTATTTGTAGAAGTATGAATACAATTACGGATTAAAGCAACCTTCAATCTGCAGGAGCACGTGACAACCAAAGCGCGTCTTCCCCATTTAAAACAATCCAACTTCCTGCGACCTCCATCGCTGCCCCAAATGTCCGATCCTGGCCCTTCTGCTGGTGACATACCCTCTGAGCCCACATCTACAGACCTCCTCGCAGAACCTGCGCAACCCGAGTCCACTGCACCACCCCCACCAGCAGAAGAACAACCCCCAGGCGTCCGCGCCCGCGCCTTCCGAGAAGTCCTCAAACGTGCACTTAATCAAACTCTGAAGGGGTGCACACCGGAGAATATCGGGCAATGTTTCCCAACTGCGGCGAAGTATCGACCGGGGCTGATTAAGGATGTGCATAAGCAGTTGGTAGGCCAGTACGAGAGGTTGGGGACGGTAGGTCGCTTCGGGTTGATGGAATAGGACGGGTGGATTGAGCTGATGCCATGGATGATGGGCAGTAGGTTAGCTTCGAGAGCGTTCTCGCCAATCATGACACAATCCGAAAACTTAACGAGTTGGACATATTAATCGACGAAGCTCGAGCACGAAAAGCCGCTGCAGCAGCTGAAGGGATTACGGATGAGCCAATACCGTATGTACAATACCACTCCCTTCCTCTGGCCCTTGTGAGCTGACCTGACACCGGATAGCCCATCAACCCTTTCCCCCACAGCCATCCTAGACGCTCATCTCACTCCGCACCTTCTGAAAGCACAGACGCTCCTTTCGGAAAAATTCACGACGGTACAAGCTGAGAATGAACTGCTGATGGATACTATTGAGAAACAAGAGGCGGAGATTCGGGGCCTGGTAGCGCAGCTGGAGAAAGTTGTTGGTGGGGTGGAAGGGGCGGTGAAGGTTGTGAGAGGGTGTGTGGAGGAGGGGAAGGGAGAGGGTGAGAAGGATGTGTGGGGTGGTGGAGAGAGTGGGGATGTGGAGATGGTCGATGCGTAATTGATAGGGTGGGGACATGAGGGGCTTGTGAATTGGGGACGGGATTTTCCTACAAGGGCCATACATTTCTTCCCCGGGTCAGCAGTTGCAATGACAAGAGATAGTGCGAGGTTGTGCTTCACTTCAGCCACGGGGAGCACTCAGACGCTGCATTATTACATTCACGACATATTGGACCACTTGTATGAGGTCGATGTGACCTCCCCCAAGAGATGCGGGCGGACGGATTGCAAAGGTGTCTTGCTCTTTAATTTCCACCCTCTCACATTCACTATTTATGTAATGTCTTTTTGGTTTTTTTTGTTCAACGTTGTTGTTTATGTATATTATTTCCCTTCGCCGGCAATGTCATAAGTATCATTAATGAGGTATTGAAATGAGTTAACCAAGTGTTAAATTAGTCAATGCTACTCCCTCTAGACGATTGTGCGGAACCTTCTCGAGTCTCCTCCACCGAGGGGCTAGTGCAAGAGACTACTCGAGTCTGCGATTACTCAATAGTCTGTTGGCACAAGCTGCCCTTGATCAACTTGATAGCTACTTACCCTGAACCGTCTCATGCCAAGACCCTCTCGAAAGACATCGCCTCTTACGAGGGTCTGGGCACGAGACTATACCTAATAGTAGTCTCGATCATAACTACGAGGACTAACCTAATAGGTAACCAGACTACCTAATAGGTACGAATTAGTCTACGAGAGGCCGGTGCCCGCCAGACTAGGTATGAATATGAACTCTATGCTGACTAGTCTGGTTTATGCTGACACCATTGAACTCTATATTCAACCAGGCTAGAGTGACATGCAATACCTGACATGCAGCTAGTCTGGTTGGCACATATGCGTAGCCACACCTCTTGGTTATGGGCCGGAATAATTAGATGCAAAATCTCATACCAAGAGAAACCATAGGCCCGTCGACTACGTTATCCATAATGCCGACCGACTTCATCCAACACGTTTGGTTGCGCCAACGGCCTATCACATAACCCCTCATAGCTGTCTTGAAAGGGGAGAAGGGTCATTCATAAGAATTCCTTTTTCTGCTCTCTCTCTCAAGACTGCATTTTTGAACGCTATGCCAAAACCTTAACCCCGATGCTGACCAGAATATACGGAATTGAGAGCCAAAGGAATGAAATTTAAGTAAGATAAACTAACACAATGTGGTAGACTGAAAGAGGGTACAGGTTGAAGAGATCTTGTTTCTCACCGCTCTGAGTGCTGTTTGTCTGAATTCTGCTTTTGTCTGATGGAGATATCTCCATGCAAGGGAACATCCGTTCAGCAAGACTTCACCCAAATGAGAATGCAACTACCATAACAGGTAACCACCAAGTCACTTGACGTGAACCAGAACTTAAACTTGTTGCTCTGCAGCATTGTGCAGGAATATGAAATACCCAAAAACTCCGTTCTATTAATTGTAAAGTCTTTAATATTCCGTATATACCCCAAGGCTGAGTAGGCCTCAGCAGCTTTTCGCTATGGGATGGTTTCGTCCGGTAATAGTGTGGGGCGGAACTTATGTACAGAGAGCCTACTGTACAAAATATGACATATTATGCTTCTGACGCTTTTGAAAACAAGTAAGTGTATGATACAGATATACATCAGAAACCAAAAAAAAACACCAACAACCCATTATTATTAGTTGTTTACCACCGACAACTATACGAACAAAGCCATGATGAGAAGCACTACGACGGTTATTATTGATGTGGCGGAGGGTAGTGCAGGTAGTGTTACAGAATTGTTTGTTGCCGTGACGCTAGTATTGACAAATTGCGGTCCACACTCTGCGGATTAATTAGTATAATATCTCCAATGTTTTCCAAGGTGCTGAATGTGCTGAATCCTACCCATGTTTAGCTGCTGCGCTGCGGGAACGTATGTTTCTGAGAGAGGTAAGCTCGCATTTCCTGCATACTCTTGAAAAATGCGCATTGTTTCTTGTGCGCAGCTCGAGCACCTGGATAGAGTCAGACATGTATTTTTATGAACGGTGGGAGGGCTTACGTCGGCCGTGATCCGCTTGGTAATTTGAGCCCCAATGGGAGAAAGTAAATATTGGGGTCATCGGGGCTTGTAACGTTCGTGACAGCGTCAACATAGCCTGTGAAACGTCTAATTATCACCTGTAGCTAGTTTTTCGAATGAATCCAGACTCGGTCTTTCCCTCTGGATTCTTAAGAAACTTACAATAAGAGCCAGAATCCGACTTTAGACACCCGGCTTTGAGCAAAGTGGGATATGAGATAAACGAGGCGTATGCTTGGATAACCAACGGATCCCTCCTACCAAACTCCATACCGCAGCGCTCTGGTGTTTTGATTTCTTTTCCGTAGTACTCCATTTTTGCTGCACACTTCGTATAATTTACGTCGCATGCTACATCAAGAACACGAGTTGTCGCAAATCCACTTTTCTTCGTGATATCAAAAAAGGATTTTGAATTCTATGCCACCGTTAAATATCGACTCTTTATAGATAGGAGATTAGCTAGCCTACCTGAAGCATGGCAGAAAGCGGCAGACAATTTATATAATCAGGGTCGTCAAGGAATAAGTTGAAGAAGGCAGGACAAGTTGTGCTGACGAACGTCTTGCCGATGCTGGTGTCAAAGGGCTTTGGCAAATTGTCCGTTCCTTGTACAGGGGTTCCCTCTTCATCTACTACATCACCGTTGTCATCCCCAGTGCTCGTGGGCTCACTCGAAGTGGTTGTTTTTGTAGCCCGCGCTATATGTGTCGTGGATACCGAGCTTTCACTCGATGTTTCCGCACCTACGGCGACGCTTCCGGTGAAAGACAATATTATGCTGAAGATGAAAACTAAGAACAAAGGGCTGAATGAGTGTCGTTTTGAGAAATGAGTGTAATGCTTATTGCTTATTGTGCTTATTGCGATGCTTTGCTGCCCATTGTTGCGGATATGCTGCGTTACCATATCTGCCGTCATCTTGAAGCTGAGTAGCAACTATCGCATATCCCAAGTTCTGCTGTGGTTGAGCCTTTCAAATGTGAATTTGATTCACGTCAAACTCAGGTGCCCTCTCAGCTTCCAGAACGTGGCACAGGAACGTTTGCAAGAATAGTCGACTTTTTACAGCAATGGGCGACGTAATACAAGCAAAGAAGGACTAAAGAGTGGAGGAGGTCAGTTACAGATGAGAAGAAACAACGCAGCCAGGTCTGAAAAAGTGTGATTAGCTGAAGGGATGAAGGATGAAGGGGACAAGAACTGAGGAGTGTGGGTGGAAGAAGCTATGCAGCCACTTCCCTGTCCCAGCAACTCAGGTATCTCGGCCATTTTGAAAATAGAAACGAGGCCCTATCCTTGTCACTGCCAAAGGCACGTCTGACGGGTTCTCAGGGCTAAAATCAAAATGCCATATTTCTTGGTACAATTTGTCTGTAGTTGATTGCAGTACTCATCGAATTGGGGCCCTTGTTTGCTCTATACAGTTATAAGTATTAATTTATCCACAACAGGCTGTGCCTTACATGTTCCATTTTGCTTGTTTGTTGAATCCCTGTTCCCGCCGCTAGCAGCTAAAGATCATTCTAACATAACGATCTTTCATCTCTTTTGCCTTCATCCGACGCTCCAAGCGAGCTGATCATCGCTGCAGGAAATGGACATGATTAAGAAATGACGTTACCAACTAGAGACAAAGTTAGCCGCAAATCTAGAACAGGTCAAGGTGGCTTCGAATTCGTCAGGAACAGCTCTTGACGACTGAGTTGTTTGAGTTCGAGGGATTGAGACCGAGGCGAGTCAAACAATCTCGCAGAAGCGGGGAAAGTTCTACTGACAAGCTGGGTGTTGGAGGTCAGTAAATACTTCGTCCTTCGAGCTCCAGAACTGCACCTATTGAGTGTTCTGGGTTGAGGGTTCTGGGATGACAGTATACAATATTTCTTTTCATACCCCAGTGTTTGTCTGCATTTTGACTTAACGTGAGGTCATATGGCTTACATTTATATCAGGCTCGAACCCATATACTGTATGTGATAGCCCGAGCTAGATGTTATATACCGGAATCGTGACTTCGAGGGTGCAAGAAAGCAGCGATATGGTTGATACTCTATAACCGAGCTGCTTTGAAGACATTAAAGGGACAGGACTGCTGAATACCCATTAAGTTAAAAGGTCTTGAAGCCCATAATATTACCCCGGTACGGGGAACGAAACGGGTGCTGGAGTTTCCAATGGGTACGGCTCGGTCTCTGTATTACAGTCTTATCATGTATTCGTCTTTCGGAGTTTAATTGGCGTGCTTGGTACACTTGTGTTTTACAGGCGTGTGTTGTTTGGCATCTTTATATCTACCTTCTGCTACAACAAGCGCCCAACACGCCCATAGCCCACACCTAAGTTCCCACAATCTTTACGATAAAGGCTCTCTCTTACTGTCCCCACACATCTTTTATGATAAAGGCTCTCTCTTTCTGCCGTCCACAACAAATCATCCTCCTCTCTTCCATAGCCTCCAACCCACTTTCTTTCCCCTTCCCATCCATTCGTTCAGTCTTCCCTGCACATCTACGACAGATATTGCTATCAAAAAAGTCATGCCTGGAAAAGCACCTGGAAAGGCCCCTGTCAAACCTGCTGCCATGCCATCTTTGGCCCGCAAGACTGTTCCTGTCCCATCTAATGAGACCTCCCCTGCGAACGCAACTGAAGGAAAGGATGCCAAGTCCAAGATCAGGAAGGCAGCGATTTCTACGAATCCCAGCAGTAAGACTGTCACCTCTCCCGATGGGAAGCCCAAGAAGAAGGTCAAGGGAAAGAAGGAATCCTGGACCTCCTACATCTACAAAGTACTCAAGCAGGTCCATCCAGATACTGGTTCGTGTAAGAATTGGGAACTTTCCATGCGTACGTAAACTAATGAATCCCTTGATACAGGTATTAGCAAGAATGCTATGTCCATCTTGAATAGCTTCTGCAATGGTGAGACTTGCCCTGGTGCCAGATCACTGGTCAAGAACTGACGAAGGGTGCATGTAGATATTTTCGAACGCATTTGCGGAGAGTCTGCTAAGTTGGCCACCTATTCCAAGAAGTCGACCATTAGTTCTCGTGAGATTCAGGTGAGTTACTCCTTAGGGTTCCCATCATTGTTGTTATAAGCTTACGTGTTATCTAGACCGCTGTTCGCCTTATCCTTCCGTGAGTATTCAGAGAAACGTAGTGTTGGCGCTATATACTAATGACAATAATAGTGGGGAGCTTGCCAAACATGCGGTATCTGAGGGCACCAAGGCTATCACCAGTATGTATAACCTCTGCGCGTTAATTTCATTGTCCGTCCAATTAACATCCAACTAGAATTCGGTGCCATGTCTGGTACCAAGCATACCCCTTCTGGGAGCAAGTCCAACAGTGGTAGGTTTATCAAGAAGCAAATTGGTCCTATTGCCTAGAAGTCCCTCGCCCTTTCTACACTCTAGGTTCAATGTTTTGAATTCTTTGGTAACACATCAGCCTCTGACATACTTGGGACTGAACACCGCATGGGCGTCTCGATGTGAGGCGATTTGTGACAATGATTGATAACATGTGCTGGGAGATTTGATTGGATTTGGCCGTTCGTGGAATTTTTTTTCTCTTTTTCTTTTCTTTTTCATGGGTTGAATGGGAATACGGATTTGCTTCAAAGTTCAAGTGAATGCACAGGAACACTCGAGTTACAGTAATATATTGTACTTGAAACATCTGGTTCCAGGTTCATGATGCTGCAGCGCGTTAACAGAGTGGATGCAATCCACGGAAAGCGGCCTGACCCCTGTCGACGGACTCGCCTGCAATGCGAGGTCCCGGGAATGTGGTGGGTAAGTTATATCCAGGGCTTTGTTATGTTTATAAACTCTAAAGATAGTCTGAAGAGGTTGTATGAAGAATGCCTCTTTATCTCTTGATAGCATCGTTGCATGCAAAGTGCGTCTCACGTATCAGGGTAACAGTTATACCTAATTGTGTAACTCGCCAATCAAACACCTTCTCCGTTCTAGGATATCTTTACACAAGATATTATGTAGACACCGTCGCTGATAACACATCAAACATCAGGAAAAACCAAAGTACAAGAAATCAACCCTACACGGATATTGAACCCTTCGCCGCCCCTATTCCCAAGAAATCAAGCAAGATACACTGGTACACCATACACGACCGGTGCCGCGCCATTCAGATACGTCAAATGACACTCCTTCCTCCCCCTTGCCACCGCTTCTACAAGAGACATCTTCACCTTTTCCCCCTTCACCGCAACACTCCCGAACAACCCGCCATCACCTATCCCCGCAGCCTTCTGCCTCTCCTGAGATTTACTCCTATTCCTCCCAGGTGTAGCAGCCGCCTTTGCCTTAGCTTTATCCACCGCTGCACTACTCCTTAAAAGCCCCCACTCCTCCAACACCTTCTTACTAAACTTATCAATATCCTTATCTGTCACATCCCAAAGATTCGCAACCACAGAGTGTGATCCACCGAGTAAATATGCAAGCGGCATTCCATACGGCTGGAAGTCCCCCGCTTCCTTAAGCGCACCGGAAGAACAGCCCATGAGCAACGCCACTGCACACTGATCCAACTTCTTCACTGTTCTCGCGCGGATAAACTGCCCTCCAGACCCGTGGCCAAAATATAACATAATCTCACTCTCGCCTAGGGCCTTTGCAAACTCGGCTTCACTCGGAGCACGGGATGATATCCCTATCCATACGCCCGGGAGGGTCTGTAGGTCTTTTTCAAAGGTCCCTTGTGTAGAGGTTAAGTCACCGCCGGGGTTTAGGATCCAAGTTCCTTTATTCTTGTCAATATATATACCAGGGTTCACTTGGCCTGTGTCCATCTTTTTATTTGTAAGGATAGAGCGGAGAGATGCAAGGGAAGGAAGACGGCATATTGCGTGCCCATCAAGGCAGGGGAGAGATTCCCAGGGGATCGGGTGGACATTCTTGTCGAGGATGAGGATAGTGTGTTGAGTGATTTCTTGTTCGGATTTGGGGAGATAGCTAAGGTGCTGGTAATATCCACGCACGGATTCCTTGACATCTATAACGATCTGCGGATAAAAAATAAAGACTTTAGCAAAGTGCTACCACCGAAATATGGGTATCGGAAAAACATACCGCATCGGTATCTATCTCATCATAGGCGTTCCTTTCACCATGGAACTGTAGGATATCAAAGACAAACCATAGCAAATCTACTAAGGAAGCATCCATGCCCTCCTTCTCCTCATCTTCATTGCCCCCATCGTTTATTTTCGTCGGATCCCCCAATCCGATAAATAAATCCAACACCCTCGGATCAATCTTGATAAGCTCCGGTACCTCAATCACAACACCCTTCTTCCCACCCCTCCGGGGCTGTCTACTTGGCAAATGCTGTGCAAGGATCTTCTCAAACGTCGCCCTAAATCGCCTCAGAAGCTCCGGATGCCGTGGGTATTGTCCAAAAATACCCTTAAACCCACCGAGCCAACAATGTTCAATATTAGCAAGTAGTTCCCCTAGCTGTGCGTCCAAGGACTCACGCTCGGCCCACCACTCTGTTTTTGTTGCTTTGTCTCCAGCTGTAGCTTCTTTGGCCGCATGGGTGCTAATATTGGCTTTCTCCAATATTTCCTTGAGCGTTTCTATCCCAGCTCCGTACTCAAAGATCTCTTCCGCGTCATCTCGGGAGTTATGCCGTGTTAGGGGGAGGCGGAGCATAAATTGTCCATGACCGGCTTCATACCGGGAAATGTATAATTCGTCTTCGGCTTCGCTAAGCGAGATGGAAACAGCTGCCCATCCGCGAGGGATGATGTCTATGTAGTCCTCTTGAAAGCTAGAGAATGCAAAGGGCGTGCTGACGGGTTTGAAGGAGTCATCCTGGAAAGGTGAGATCTGAGGCCAACTGAGGCCCTCTTCACCAGCTGTTATTTTCTCTGTTTCGATTGCATCCTTCTCTCGGAGCAACGGAAGGCCTTTCGTGAGTTCAAGGGAGTAACTCGCAAAGAGCGGGTTACATGACCCCTTCCCCTTGCCGGAGGACACAGCAGATAGCAACACAATGATTCCACTAAGTAGCGTTGAGACACTGTGAACCATGGCCGTAGAGCCCACTTTAGCGGCGTGAAAGTGGATATCAGCGACACTATCCCTCGCCTTGGTGAGAACTTCCACAAAATGGAAGGCCTTTGCTTCCTCCATATCGGGTTCTTTCATGGCCTTTCCCTTTCGTCCCTTCTTACGGTTTTTTACCAGCACCTGTTCAACAGGCTCCTGCATCGTGACCACCTTTGGCGGAGCTACGCTGGGAAGTGAAATAGTCGAGTCTTGAAGTACACAAAATACCGGGTCGGAGGCCAGTAGCTTCAGAGCTTCAAGCAAGAGATGCTTTGCTGCCGCAAGCCTTTGAAAGATAATTTCAAATTGTCCAGATGGCAGCTTCCCAGCTTCTTCCAGAAGCAAGTCAGCCTGGTCAACTTGGCTTTGCATCGCCAAATTGTAAGCTTTGAGTCGTAGGATATTACCCCTCATCTTTAGCAATGAGGAACATTCTGTTATTATTCCCCGTTCTGCCACATCCTTTGCAACAGCGGCGGGTTTTGTGGCTGCGGATTTCGTCCTGGAAATTGTGGGTGCTCTCTTGCCGGTGGGTGTCCGCGGTCTCTTTATAGCCTTCTCCTCTGGTAAGTTGTCTTCCCCAACATTCATTTTCATACTTTCATCATCCACTTCCCCGGCTAAGGCCAATTCATCTATATTCTTGATAAATCCAGGGCTCATAAGTGCAGCCAGTTTAGACTCAGCATGCTCATATGCACCCCACTCCTCCTCCCATAGTCTATTTTTCCCATGTAGATACCCTACAGTGCAATCTAAACTCACTATCTCCTTGCTCTTTTCAATTTCCGCTCTGAGTTCAGTAGCCCTTTCCAGCATATCCGCACCCTCGCTCAGGGAACCCGCTCGAATCTTCAAGTCTCCAAAAATCGACAACGCCTGTGCAATCAAGGGTGTAGCGTCAACCGCTTCAACGGTCTTGAGAGCTTGCTCCATATTGAAGACAGCCTCACGGATCATTCCTTGGTGACGATATATTAGCGAGGATTGAACAAGGCTCAGGTACATTGATGTCACAAGTGTCCATAGCAGTGGAGCATTCAAAGCCGCGAAAGTCATAGACTGGATGGGTGTCTGTGCTGGGCTAGAACGGGAGACAGAAAGATGGTCGACTCCATCAATGAGTTTTTGAAGGTCGGGGTTAACGATGTTTGGAACAAGTTGAGGGTAAGAGTCTTTTGTAGTGACAGTGGGATCCCTACATAATTGTTCCAAAACAGCCCACGATCGTTGGTTAAGACGAATACACCGGCGGACGTGGCATAGCGCTTCATTCGGGTTACCCTGATATAATCCAATTTAGTCAAGAAAACCTGGATCAGAAAAAAAATCTTACCAATTCAAAACATAGAAGGGACATCACGTATGATGCGTCCGCTATCATCCTGTTGAGTACAACCCTCCTCTCCAGTTTTGACCCAATCCTACGATATTCGAATATGCTGGTTTCCCCATTGACTATCTTCGTCGCTAGATCATAATGCTCCTTACTGTACATCTTATCAGCTTTCCGTCAGGTGGATCTCTGAGTCATGACTCACGCCTTTTCTATATTTCCAATCCCCACAAAATACTCGGTGTATGCCACATGCCACTGCACTCTTGTCTCCTGCCAGACTCCATCCTTGTCTAACCAGCTATTAGCTTTGGCAAGGACCATTCCAGCCTTCCCTGAGTATCCCATTCTGAGGTACTGGATTCCCAAGAGACCATGCAATTTTACAAGAGCATCATAGTTGATCTTAACCTCGACGCCTCTTATGAGGACCAGTGATCTTAGAGCCGTAATCCGATGGAAACTTAGGCCTTTCACCTCCAAAAACTCGACCAGCATGTATAGCTGTGCCATCAGCTCTTCCGGGTCCTCGATCCTCTCTAGAAGTTGATCCCAATCGTTACAGCTTTCGATAGTATTTCTCCATGAAATGAGTGATGTTTGGAGAATGTCGGGACGGGGCTCGGTGGCTTGATAGTTGAGAAAGGCATAGGAGACCAAACAGGATGACACTATGTCGCTCCTTCGGGGTTTAAGGGACACATCGCGGTGGAGTGGGCCAAGAGTTTCAACCTCCTCTCCGAGCCCAACGGCCAGTATAGGGGCCATGAAATTTGGGTTATCAACTTGGAGTTTCAATATTTTAGCAATTACCCTATAACAAGATTAGCACATATGCAATCTATGGGCCATCGTTTGGAATCATACCTAGCTCTCCTTAAAGGCTCTTCGTCCGTATATAACTCTAATAACCTCTCTGCGACGGCTTTCACCATTGGAAGGTCTTTTTTCCCCAGTCCACACAGTCCTCGCAGCTCCCATTCCAGCATCAATCCTCGAGTCTCCCTATTAAGAATCTCGCTATCAAAAGGTATCCCACTCCAGCCAGGATTTATCTGTCGTCTTGAGGGAGCGTCTTTGAGAACGCTTTTGACGATTCCATCCAACATCCTCCCAAGCATCATCCCTATTCGGTCGTCCCCAAATATATCACTTAGACATGCGGTATCCGCAAGTTGTAGGATTTCATCTAGGGCACCTTCGGCCTGCAAAACCTTTATACCTTCTAAAAAGGCCTCCTCTGCTCTTGCAGTCTCCCCGACCTGGTAGAAACCGTTTCCTAATCTCTCGAGCTTGGCCACTAGTCCTCCGCGGAGTGTTTCTTCCTTTGGACGACCAAGTAGGGCCGTTACACTCCTTTTCATTGCTTTGATGCCTTCCTTCTGAGCATCTAGTTTCTTCAGAGCACAAGCAGCCTTCCAATATGCAGTAGAGATCTTTTCAAACTGCGAGCCTTTGATAATTTCTTCCTCCTTTGCGTGCTCACTGTTTGTATCCATCTTCTGGTCACTTTCGTGCTCCACAAGGAGATTAATCAGGTCCAAGCAATCATTAAGCGTCTTGTCCAAGGATTCCCACGTCTCCAGGAATACTTGCCCTCCACTGCCGGCTTCTTGTCGGACTTTCGTGATGATAAAATCCACGGCAGGGGCAGCAAGTTTCTTTACTTTCTTGCCATTGTTAGGCTGTAATGAGATGTAATTTCTGAAATATCTAATAGCCATCTCAGAAACGCTAACACACACACCTTTCAGCTCGGTTCTCGCTGCTTGGAGATCCCTGGACTCCTGTGTAACAGGTGGTATTGGTGCAACTGCAACAACTGTGGCAGCTCTCCGGAAAAGAGCCACTTCTTGGAGAAGCTTCTCTAGATCTTCCATTTTCACTTTGGTGAGAGCATCTACACTTTGTATTGCATTCTTGATCTTGTCTCCTACGTCCATCACACTCTCCACGTTTACAGTGACAGTGGCCGAAGAAGCATTTGACCCAAGGGTGAGAACGTAGGCTTTCAGGTTTAGAGTTGCGAGCTTGATAAGGCGCACAGACTGGGTCACATAATTCAAGTCCTGCATCACGGCGTTTCCATTCTTGTTGAGGAGTGAATGAGCCTCTTCCATCCACTTCAGTGCCTCAGAACCATACCCGGATTCCTGGGCTACAGTGGATAGCAGTTGCAGTATATTTTCGGGTAGGTCCCCAGGCACAGCCCCCTGGAATTGTAGAACAGCCTCCCTGACCACTTTATATCTCTCTTTTCCACCTTCCTTCGGGGCGCATCTTCTGCAAAACGCGGCAAGGCACTTTGTGAGAAGTTCCCAATACTCCTCCCCATTCTTAGTTTTCAGCAAAATCTTAGCTTCAAGTGCATACGTTTGTAGCTGCAAAGCTGTAATGGGTGATGGAGTCTTGGCTATGGAATCTGCGGAAGAAGATACTGAGGGACAGCAACTAAATAGGAGAGAGTCGAGAGCTGCCAGCTTGGGATTTGAATTAGGGAGGGATTTGAGTAGGGATAACGTATTGTTCGGAGCTGACAATGAAGTTACCAGAGCCTGTTTCAGTCGTACCTGATTAGCTTAGAATATGTCTTAAAGGATTTGCTACCGTAGTACCTCGGCGGCTCCTGGTTTCCCCATTCCTATTATACATCTCATTACGCTCATTTGAAAGCCTGCCACCAGATCCATTATTGTAATTGTTGGAGGTATGCTTTTGAAGATCAACAGGGAAGCGATGCTATCATCTCTTGACTCTGTAGGCTTGGTCCGTACACCTTTTGCTGTTGTCGGCTTCTTATTTTCTTTCTCCCCCGCCTCACCTGGTAGCAAGCCTTCGATGCAGGCCTTTCCACCGCCACTAATGAGTGCATCTATCCTCTTCTTCAACACTACCAATTCTCTCAGTGCAATATCGTATAACTTGAGAACAATCAATCGGACTATCAGGTTATGTTGCGCAGTCTCAATCTGTAGAGGAGGCGGCGGTGTAGGAAGCTCATCAGAGTGTTGAACTGAATAGATGTAATCTATAGCGAGGCACAGACATTCTGCTGTCCACATTGCTGGGTGCTGCTGAGAGGCTGGCGGTGAGGTTGCCCGGTTCAGGTTTTTGCTCTTTAACGGCTGGTTCCCTGTTTTCGTTGTTGGTTTTTTGATTTTCAGCTCCGACTGAAAAACTTCTTTCACTGTTGTCTCTCCGACTGCTTGAGCTTGCTTTGATGCGGCATTGAGTGTCTTCAACGTGGTATTTACCACCTCTGTTGCAAATATATATCGCTCTAATGTTGAAAGGCCCCTGTCTGCCTCAGCTACTGTTGGTGTCGCCCTCCTCTTTGTTGTTTTTCCTGCAGTTATTCGTGAGAGAGTGATTTTATTACTGGGATTATTCGATGAAGGGAAGAAAAGGCCGTTTAGGAGGGAATGGGCTGTAGAGGTGCAGGATTCTGTCGACACCAGTGCCTGTCGGATTGCTTCTAACGTGGGAGCTGCTGAAATCCTGGAGGCAGTGGCCATAATGGTGGGTACCGATGCTGTAGCAAAGGTGAATGACTGGAGAGGATGCGTGTTACAGCTTAGATGTATGATTGCTTTGTATGGTTCTTCGTGTGATACGGTTGCAAGTAAGACGGCGTTCCGTGACTGATTCCGATACGCACTATCAGGAACATTAGAAAAATGTTGCAACAGGGTTTACTTTAGTTTGTTTATATTTCCATATGGATTGTAATGTTGCTTGGCGTTTAAACCTGTTGCCATGGGCAACCGGCAAGCCGAAGGTGACTGGCACGGGCCGAAGGTGTCTCACAGCATCAAACGTCTGCTGCAGCGTACGTACGACCTCTTCCGAAAGAGAGTTTCTGTTCAACCATAGAAATATGGCACTCGGCAAAGAAATAATAGAAACTCCATTGTTTCACTTGATTCACAATGATCGTCCAAGTACTGAGAATTGAGTCGTTTCCTCTCTACATACTGCACATAATTGTAGGAAATGTTGCATGTACCCCTGGACCTTTATTTCTTAGCGACGCACATGTTAATGCCGAAACTCAAACTAACGAGCACCACGCGATACGAAACAGTCGCTAAGTAGCGCAGCTGCCTAAAGCACGAGATATCATCCCCGCGCCGCATTCACCCCTTGCTGCGAGTTCCTCACAATTCAGGCCGTATTCCCCCTACTATGTCGTTCATTTACTTACCCCTGGACCTTTCTCTCCCTTAGCTACTAGCTTGCTTATTCGTCGCTTTACACAGTTCTTGCTCCAACAGTGTGGCTCGAAATTCTGCCTCCTCAGTTACTACTTCAGGGAAGGTGGATTGACGATCTTTTGAGTTTTCCATTCATATGAAGGATGAGTGCTGAAGGAAGCATACATGAAGAAGCTGCAGCTTCGATAAAAAGCTCCCTCACCGATGCTGAAAACAGCCGAAATAGAGCTGCTAGCACAGGCAGCCATATATCGGAACGATTGGAGAACTATGATGAAGAGCATGTGTTACAGGAAGTACAGGAGGGGCGGGATGTAGAGAAGCAAGAACCAGGGGCTCATGTCGAGTATATTCTAGTGGCTGAATTTGAAGTAGATCAAGGGCCACTGATGGAGCACCAGTACCCAAATGCAATTAGTGGGGATGAGCAGTAAGTAAGCTTTCACTACATATGATCTTGCTGGACAATTGATATTGACTATGGCGTAGCATGTTGGCTGAATTGATGTTGCCAGATCAGGCGCATTTGTATGACCAAGACTGGACGATATTCTTCTTGCATCGAGATACCGAACAGACAGAGGGCAAGGAAGTTGATCAATTAGGACAGCCTCCGTTGATATACGTTCTGAACTTGGTCATTACAAAACACGACGCAACCGTGAAGAGGTGTGCAGCTGTGCAAAGCATTGTGGTCCTATTGCCTGCTAATTGATATTTGAATCCAGAGGTGCTAAAGTGAAGGCCATGGCGATATGCACGCGGCATTCTTTCTTGCATATATACAAGGTAAGAAAATACATGTTTCAAATATCCTCAGTATCTGAGATACTTATGTTAGTGTAGCCAATATTATTGCTAGCACTGGAGGAATATTTCAAGTCTCCGACAATAGAAACGTTGGAGAAGCTCTACAACTCTGTTAATGAGATGGACCTATCGTGCATGCCACGGATATCTGTATTAGAGTCCCAGATTCTTGCTTCTTCAGATAACAAGGAAATGTTTATTGAAAAGTTTGAGGAAATGCAACTTATGGCTTCACCTATCCAACGCTCGCCCTCGTCATTATCGCACTACCCGACTGGAGACAGTGGATTGATGATTGGTGGAATGAATGGTGAGACGAACGGAAAGCCAAACTATATTGACCTCGTGTCTGGGCGAAAAGCATTCATAAACCGGGATACTCATGAATTTGAGTCACGGGTTATATATCACGGGATTCCCATCCCAGTGAAGATTCCTGTCGCGATATTACCAGAGACAGTTGGAGACGTATGTCCCACCCTCCCAGTATATGATATATGACAATATGCTAAACATATAATGATTTAGTTTTCATTAATACAGCTCATCACGACCTTCTCCACACCCCATTCTCATAACCCCCAGCCATTCGCGTTACATCCTCACCTTACCACAAACGGCCCCTATACACATCCAATCATAGTTCTCATCAACGCACTGCTCACCCAAAAACGCATTGTCTTCCTCGGAAAAGCCAAGCCCTCTGGTGAAGTCGTTGACCATGTCCTGGCCGCATGTGCCCTGGCCAGTGGTGGAACCCTCCGTGGCTTTACCAGGCACGCCTTCCCCTACACAGACCTCTCGAAAGTCGACGACCTTCTCCGTGTCCAGGGCTTCATTGCCGGAGTGAAAAATCCGGCATTCGCGAATCATGACGACTGGTGGGACGTGCTCTGCAATATCGACACTGGGCGGATCAAGATATCCCCCGCCATCAAACAACCCCCTCCCTCTGAACTCCTGCAATCTAATATATCATTCTCTGGTGTTTCGAATCCTGATACGGGAGATAATGCATTTATGGACGATGTACTACACTGTATTACTAGCAGGTTTGGAGAAAGCGCGGTTAGGGCAAGATGGAGGGATTGGGTTGTTAGGTTTACCCGCATGGCGGCGGCATATGAGGAGGTGGTGTATGGTGCTTCTGCGCTATGGATTGGTCAGGAGGAATGTCATGCCGTAAAGGGACATGGATATGTTTGGCCCGATGAAGGAATGAAAATGAGAGATTTGATGGCAAACGCAGCGAGGATTGAGGGGTGGAGGAATACGAGGAGTTATTATGCTTATGTTCAGGTATCCAATATTCATCCTCCATCTCATATCTGCTAACTGCCTCCACCCTCACCTCTATTCATACTGACGAATCCCAATTGCATAGGACCTAGCAAAACTCCACACCGCCAAACCCATAAAATCCATAGACCTCCACCACCAACTCGACCGCCTCCGCACCCTCCGCCTCTCACACTTCGCATCTAGCGAAGTATTTCTCGCCCTCCACGCAGCAATGACCTCTTATGAAGCAATCAACCAAGTCCTCTGCTGTATCCCAGAATACCAAGGCGGCGTCTTCCCTATTGCAGTAGGCTTATTCCATCCCTATCAAAAAGTGAGATTTGCAGCAGTGGAGATCTTAGAAAGGCTTCGAGATCATATCGCTGGTAGACATTTTTTCAATAGCATGAATCGGTTTCAGAGGTTGGCGTTTGTGAGGTTGAAGGGAGAGAGGGATGTTTGGGCCGCTGGGCAGCAGGGGCAGGGTCAGGGGATTGGGTTGGGCGTAGGTGGGGTGGGGGTGGAGGGGTAGGGGATTCTGATGTTGGGCTTCGCCGGACGGTAGAGACTACGACGGGAGGAGTATTTTGATGATTTGAATACCCTTTTTATTCTGTCTGCACCTTTTATCATTCATGTGTCATGGGGGACCTGAGGCTGCCCATGTTTTTGGACTGTATGCATTCTTTTAGGTTATGAAAGACAGGCGTTGGATCTTAATAACCTGTCTGGAAGTGACGTGTTAAAAGTATTTATTTCATGAATCTCCTACGTCCAGCTTCCTATGTACCGTATCCCCAATGACCAATAAGAATAATTACAGAAGAGCTCTCGGCCCCTTTCCACGGCTCTGGTGGTTACCCGCCATACCATAGCCGCACGCGAGAAGTGGACATATTATCATAAACTCATTAAAAATAAGCTCAATGAAACATCCGATCACCATTGCCGTTTTCTCGCTGCTGCCTCAAATCATTGCCACCCAGTCTGTCCTTCAGGCGCCTTTTCCTAAAGCTTTGCCCCGACTGCAGAAGTGCTTGGCCTTGGGGCCGTTGATGCCCTTTGAAGGATCCAATCAGCGATATCATTGGCGAATTGGACACGGTCATTGCCAGGTTCTGCGTGTACTATTTTTGAGTATTGGGGTCAGTTATGGGAATATGCGAGCTCTTGCTTAGTGGAGGTATCTTACATTTATGATACCACCCATCGTAGGATTTGAAGGTTCTATCTTTGATGTTAGCCTTCTCGACAAATTCCTTTGAGGCATCGTAAAAAGTACACTTTCACACAATCACAAGTTAGTCAAAGCCTTCATCGTATGACAAGGAACTAGGAAAAAAATAACGAACCATATCTTCACTACCATGTGTCACCAACAAGGGAATGTCCGGGTTGTATTTGGCATAAACCTCCTCCTTTTGCAACGACTTCCCCCTGCCGAGCATATCCGCTAGTTGAATTAACGTGCCAGTATCATGGCACAACTCATCCTCATCAAAGTTCCTACAAACCTCTTTGTCCCTGCTCATAACGTTCGGGTCTAGCTTATTTAACAGCTGCTGATTCGGGAAGAACTTGGCCGCAATCTTGCCAGCAGCAACGGTGGTAAACCACGGCTTGATATGAGCGTGAAGGGCAATTAATGGAGACTGTGCGACTACCCCGGCGAAACGATCACGATGAGTCCCGTAGATGGCATACCAGAGGGCAATTCCTCCACCATTAGAGTGGCCCATAAGGAAGGTCGGGACATTCTGGGACTCAGCGAGGGTGAGACGGGGGACGAGGAGCTCGTCGATATCTTGTAGTATTTGGGAATTTGGTCCGGTCAGGCCACGTTGCGCCTTTGTTGCACAGGTACGGCCCCATCCACTATAGCAGCCAAGTTAGCCAGGTCAAGGCCCAAGAGCGCAGATATTATACCGTTGGTCAAAGGAGAAGACCTCAATTCCCCTAGCAGCCAAACTCGGGAAGAATGAGTAGTATGCATTGCCTGGGACAGGAAAACAAGTAAGCTCTTAACATCACTATAACAGAGAGTAATCATCTGGAAGCGTACAGTGATCGCTGAAGCCATGCAAGAAGAATGCATAGGCCAAGGGCTTCTCCAACGTCGTCTGTATATCCCATTATGTTAGTGGTGTCTATCAATAGAGCCAACCAGCTGTATATTACCTTCCACGTCTGCGTATACACTTTCAAACCATCAGACAATGTAAACGAGGACTCTGCTGTTGTTGCTGCCATTCTGCTGGACACACTTCTAGGTATGTGAACTCGGTGTTAGGCGTTGGGAATGAAGGATAGCTTGAGGAAGCTGCTCGAGCTAGAAGGACTGGGCTCGGCTGAATATGAGTTCTAGTATCGTTTTCCTCTGGCCAAAGGGTCCATCGACAACGCGGCGTGAGAGCTTACCTAAACATGCTACCCAATTGGGTCTACCTACATAATCTACAGTACCGTTACCTCACACTTACAACGACTGCCTCTTTACGGTCAAAAAAGGAAAATGGAATGGCTGCTTAAGTTGGATGGAGTTAGCGACATAACGGGGTTACCTAGGGGAAATACCTTAACTGTTTGATTACTTGTTTAAGAAGCTGGGCGCAGGTAGATATGAATGCAGGCATGCACATATTATGTATGTACCAAAGCAGTTTGAATTAGTCCATATAGATAGCGCACGCATAGAGTGTTTCTAGTTGTTAATGTTCAAATATTTAAAATAAGAATTGAGAATGGTACTCGATATGGTCTTCGGCAAAGCTCGAGACAAAATAGTAGCTATGATCATACTCCTATCAATTGAGATGCACAGCGTCAGCTCAACTGCCTTTCAGATCCACCAGCTCACTACGTAGATGAGTGTGCCTACCTCCTGGAACCGCATTTTGTAATGGGGCCCCCTGATTCCTAAATGTGCTGCTGTCTCGTCGAAGTTCTCTGGCAAAAGCTGGCCTTGCTTGTAGAACTTATCACCAGTGCCGACGTCAATCAGTACGTCAAGCTTGCCCTTGTAATGCCCCAATAGCTCAGTTGAATCATTTTCCTTCCATGTATCCTGGTCCACTGACCCAAAGTAGCCAACGAAGGCCTTTTGACCTATGGGTTCGTTAGACAATTCCAGAATTTTTTTCACACAGAGAGATACGAACCCCAAGGGCAGTTGATAGGGTTGCAAATAGGAGCAAAGGCTGAGACAGACTTATATTTGCCAGGGTTCTTCAAAAACTATTATATAAACTCGCGACAAACATTAGCAACTGCTAGGTCTATTTTTTTCAGGGATGACAACAAACCAGAATCAAAGCTCCATGTCCACCCATGCTATGACCCGAAATCGATACCCTCTTCGAGTCCAAGAGCTTAAACTCTTCAAACAATTGTTGCGGCAGCTCCTTGCTTACATAGGTCTGCATATTATACTCCTTCTTCCACGGATCCTTCGTCGCATCGACATAAAATCCTGCGCCCGTTCCAAAGTCCCCTTAAATCGCAGGGAAAACGTCAGTTCTTCGTTGATTCTGGTAGGTTATCCGTAAAACATACAGCTGTCATCATCACCCTCAATCTTGGCTTGCCTAGGACTGGTATCTGGGTACACAATTGCAATTCCTTTCTTCGCGGCCCATGGCTGGAAGAATCCCTTGTCCGCGCAGTTATCTGGGGTGCAGGTCAATCCAGAAAGCCAGAATAGTAATGGAATGGATCCATGTTGTGCGTTTTCTGCTTGAGGGGGAAGGTACAGGTTGATGTTCATTCGCCCTTTCACGGCATCAGAGTCATGGGAGAGCTTAAGGAGGTAACCTCCAAAGTTGCGGATCTTTTGTTCGGTCTTGAACGGCATTTTGAGACGTCACTTAGTATGACGTCGTTGAGATTGTGGAGGTATATACGAACAAGCATTTCCGATGTGGGGTAATATTTACAAGCCGGTTGCTTCAGGGAAATTGATTGCGTAACCAATCTAGATACAGCTATTTGTTTACTTGGCAATAAAACAACTTGCTTATTGCGCTGTCGAAATATAACATACGTAATGTACGTACTCAGTATCCAAGTTCTCAATGATACCCTAAATAAGCTACGTCAGACAGCATTTACATTCAATCCCCCCACAATATCATATTCCTTGACCTTATTATAAGAAATTGCTATCATCGACTTTCTCCATGGGTCTCCTCGGCTTTTGTTCGACAGCCTCCGAAACCGCAACCTTGTCTTCCCCGTTCACTGTCCCCTTGGCTTGCCTCTTTACCTTCCTTTCCTGCCACATCAGATCCTCCTGTTCAATTTCCTTGAGTACTAAACCAAGCACAAAAAAAAACATCAGCATACGCGTCAGTCGAGAGCCTGAGGATATACTCACCATCTTCCCAGCCTTTCTCTTCCGATTCCACCCGTGCTCCCAGCATCTTACCCACATCTACCTCCTCCCCCCTCTCTATCTTCTCAATCACCTCCCTCAGCAAATCTATCCTACCCCCGCCCTCCGCATAAAATCTCTATGCTCATTCTTCAAAGCAATCATGTTTATCCCCTGTGACCCAACGAGCAAAAACGCCCAAATGAAGAACGTATAGGGATTCCATTCCATTTTCTGCTTTGGCGCCGTACTCCGTTGGAATGAAAACGAAGGTAGGTATGATTTTATTTGCTCTGGCTGGAGGAAGCGAGGGAGAAGCTGTGATTTTGTAGATGCCGTTGTAGTAGACTGGCTCATTCGCAATGCCATTGAAGCCCGTGGGGAAGTTGCAAACCCGTGACACTGTGTGAGAGGTATTTGCCCCAGAGACCTTACATGCTGCTGTATTATTGGCCGTATAAAGGACATGATTTGGTCAGTTATTTGTGATTCGACTGTGGGCCGGGTGCTTGCTGCTGTGGAAGCTGTCGGACAATTTCCAGACCTCGAATTATTTTCTCTTTACATGGCGCCGAAGATCAGATGCACATCATCTCGCCAAGCAAGCGTGTTACCGTGGCAACCACTGGGTGGTAACCAATCGCAGTTATGACCTTGATCGAGACCTCGTCACAAAGCACCCAAACAGATCTCATCTGCATCTTGACAGCCACGAAACAGCGCCTTCTAGAGTAAATATACAGCCCTCCAAGGCAAGCTTCATCAAAGGACCTTCAGCATGGTACGGTCCTTGGGCCCAGCCTCGGCTATGTACATAAGTTCAATCACTGACCAAAGCTTCAGTCCCGTTTCTCAACTAAACCGCAATTTGGCTCACCCTCTTCCTCGCCCCGACCATACACTCCGGCCTCTCCAATCCAACACTTTTCAACATCACCCTCCACCACCCCAAAGCCTCTCACCTACCCCCTTAACTCCAGCAATGTCGACTACACCCACCTTCCTTCATCCCTCCTACATACTCTCCGTAGTTCCTTCCTCTACATAGACAAAGACTCAGACGGCACCATCTCGAGCTCCGACCTCACTGCCACGCTCGCCTCCCTCTCACAAGCCACTTCCGCCTCAAATCTACAAGCCTACTTTAAAGCTGCACCCTCACCCCTAAACCTAGCGAGCTACCTCACTCATCTATCTGGGTATATTGGAGAGTTAGGTTCTGAAGATGAATTATTGACTGCGCTGGAAGCATTTGATGATGGTGATGATGGCACAGTGGATGTTGGAGAGCTTAGGGAGGCATTGATGAATACCGGAGAAGTGGGCGAGAGGATGACCGAGGCAGAGGTCGAAAGGGCATTGAGGGGATTTGTGAGAAAGAGGGGTTTAAGATCGAAAGGTAGTGGCGGAGATAGGTTTGCATATAGGGAATGGGTGGGATCAGTTTGCGGAAAGGGGGATGATGAGGAGGATTAGTTAACCTCGGGTTCTAGCAACACGGAAGCTTGAAATGGGTTTAATTCTTTCTGGGATAGGTTAGGGTATTGGGTTTTTCTTTTTTATAACTGTGTAATGGGGAAGGGGATGGGGATGGGGGAGGGGAGGGAAGGGGGAATGGCTACGGATATTTTCGCTGCGTAGCAAGTATACATATGGATCATGGAGAGCTGTGCAGCTGCCTTTGTGCTGCTGCGTGTGTGATAACCCTAGATAATATTTCACTAGTAGTCCTTTGATAAATAATAAAGCCCAAGGTCACTCTATTGGATATTAAGTTTCTCAATCCCTGTTGACATATCCTCTTGTAATTATAACTGAAAACCTCATTTTCTGGAACTACTCTAAGGGCTTTTCATACCAAAGTCTCCTATTCCCAGGTTGCTCTTCGGTGTGCACAGTCGAACTGAGTTGAACGCATACCCACTCCGTACAGTAGTATGGACTTCATAAGGGTCGACTGGTGCCAGAAGACGCTATAGCATAAGTACTCAAGGACTCCCAGTCAGGTGGAGGAGCGTTCAGACTTCATACAAGTTGAGCCTGAGAAATGATACATGCGTATACTAGGGTAGCTTTCAGACTCAGACCTGAGGGTAAACTTCTTGTCAGTGATATGTCTACGTGCCGATTGATAATATAAGTATAGATATTTGACTCTAGAAGTGCGAGCTATTCTGCAATAGACTTATGTAGCTGCAGTGTGTATCTCAAGTTTACATCGTTATGGACCCCAATAGAGAGGACGGAATAAGTATGGCTGGGGGTTCTTCAAGCCTAGTGCGGCTGGATGTGTATACATCGAAAAACGAAGATGTTGGCATCACATCAGACTTAGTTCTGAGTGCCTAGTAAATGCACATGCAAATAACGAAACAATACCCATAGAAAATTTAACAAATATTGTACATGCCTGACGATTATAAGGAAATATCCTCCAACACCCCAAGAGTCCTCTAAGAGAGCCTCGGTTTACGCGTTTCAACTCTAGAACTAACGTAGCATCTCCCAATCCTTCCAAGTGAGCTACTTCGTAACCATAGAAAACTCGCCCCTAATCTAGCACCGCTGTTAACGTACACAGTAAGTAAATAAGATACACCAGTTTAAAAAAATCCTAAGAATTGACGCAATGAAACCCCTAGAAGTACTAGTAAGAAAGGAAGTACATTTGAACCCCGCATCCCACCATCTAGAATCATGAGTAAGAAAGGTGCAAAACAAAATGGATGAAACGATTGAGATGGCAGGAGATGAATAGGAAACGTATTCAAATGTACAGGAATAAGAACAAGTTATGGGGCATTATATATATCAGGGTAAGTCTTTTCATGTAGATGGAGGTAATTATATCCAGCATTCGGGCATCCGATGCGACCATGAGAGGCGAGGCCTCATGACGAGATCTTTCCAGAGGCAAAATCCTTCACACAGCATTAGTTTTACACTTGAGCTGTCCGCGCTTTAAACGTACCTTGAAGAATTTCTTGAAGTCTTTCTCGTTCATCGATTGTAGGGCTGCTAGATACTTTTCTGCAAGTGGTGCTGGTGCTCCGATGGATGGGAAATAAACACCGCGCAAGTACCTAAATGACATATTAGCAAAATAGATAGGAAACAGTTAGACTTGAATGAGGGACATACGAAATATAATCATCACCAGCCCTCTGATATATGGCTTTCTGGACCCCTCCAATCTCACCGAGCACAAGTTTAGCCTGTGCATCTTTGGTATTGAACCCTGAACTAGTAGGGACCGCCCAACATGTGGCTGAAAATCCCTGAATGAGGTCCCCAATTCCAGAGAAGCTGATTTGCTCGGTCTATACCAAAGTCAATATCGAAACCAAAATCTTACGTCCGCGAGATAATACCAACCGTGCACATTCTGCACATAAGCCCGAACGAGAGCTTTTGTGTTTGTGGATCCTTGTTGTCCCTGGCGAAATGGTCAATGGCCTGTACAATCTGGTCAAAAATAGCCAGGTTGACTGTCGAAATACAGGAATTAGCTTCAGTAATCCGTTTTATCACCAAGTTAAAGCATACCGTCACTGACGAATATCCTCCCAAGGTCGTTGTTAATAACGACATGGAAGAAGTTGAGAAATTCCCTTCTCAGCTCTTGTAGCTTAACTTCATCATCAGTTCCTTCTACAGGCTGTGCCATTGCAGCGAATAATCCTTCAAGTAATGGCGTAAGGATGGTGTTTAGGATTTCAAATATCTCAGACTAAAGCCATCAGTTCAGCTTCTTCAATAAGGACTACTAGACTTACCTTAAATCCATGTATCACTTGTTCGAGCAATCGAAGGAACATTTGTATCTCATCTTTCGAAGAACTCTGGCTTAGAAGTCCATGAATCCACCTGGGAATCGTAGGCAATAGCCGTTGCCCCAATACTCCAACCATTCTCGAGAATGCAAATCTTGCTGCTTCTCGGATGACAACAGAGTTGTTCAAGGTTTCTAAAGATACCAGTACAGCTTCGGCTACCTTTTCGAATTCATCTGAAACAAGCCCACTTGGAGAAGGCGCAGATGATTTTGTACCAGGTGCCCAGTCGGAGAAGCCACGAGCTAGAGTGCCTAATGCCAAAATATCGTGGTGGATCTGGAAGACTGCTCTGGTGTCACCCCTTTGTGCCAGGGCTAAGTGTTTCTCAATGTCTCCAAAAAGTGGGGTCATGACCTCCCGGGCAAAAGCAACTTGCCTCTCCGGTGCAATGGACGTGGACGATGATAAGCTGCCGATGGCCTCGAACAGATAGAGTTGGCTGTCGAAAGTCACATCATGCTTCTTTCCATCATCAGATGACATATCATTATCGGCGCTCTCGGAAAGCTCTGCTCTAATCTCTAACAGGTCACCCACTGTCCGTACAATTGTTTCTGCAATATCTCCAATATGTGTCCTGACTGTCTTGACAAATCGTTGGAATAGGTACCAGGCTCTGGTACGAACCCGAACATGAGAAGAATGGCAACTCTGGACGAAGCCCTCCAAAGCTCGTGGAATAAGGTCTTTATGTATCTCGAAAACATTGACATAGCGGACAATAAGCTCCATGAACTGCAACTGTATGGAAGGGTGGGGGTACGAAGCCACATCTATCAGACCCCTAATCAGCATTCAGTCCCAGTCTAAAAGGGCTGGTGATTCAATATACCTGAATTCATCAATTTGACGATCATATCTACCAATCTTGCAGCTGCGTCGCCGTTAGGAGCAACCCCATTGTCAGTTTTTGTGAAGAGATTTCCATTTTGGAATGCTAAGTCTCCAAAAATGTGCAGCTCATACATAGCAAGATCTAATTCCCGCCAGCCAATAGCTCCAGATCCACGGGCAAGCTTTTCAAGAGCCTTGTTTACAATTGCATGGAGCGCCTCTACCAGAAGTTGCATATCAATTGCACCGACCGTATCTTGCAGGACTTTTAGCCGTTTTCGGACATCCAAGAACTCAGCTTCATCAGTCAGCTCTTCTTCATTCCCCCAGTTTGCTGTCTCGTCGTACTGCATTTTTGCAATTATGGCATTCAAAAGTTGAGGAAGCATCGCTGAGAACTCTTGGGGAACAGAATTTGTGTCTTTCCGATACTGTCTATAAAAGGCTAGAAATTCGGCTGCGAAGGGAAACACGGTCGTAGAGACTTCATCATATTCGTTTGAGAAGCAGAAAAAGAATGACGGGATTAGCCCCTGTATAAGTGCAGTAACTCGAAGATTCGCTTCTGCATTACCGCTGTGCTATGCCGCAACTACTCGTTAGGCGACGCTCAAAAGAAGGTGTTGTAACTTGTAGATGCTCACCTTCGCCGCTTCTATGCCTCTCACAAGCTCGGAACCCACATTATTTACCACTTTCCCAACCTTTTCTGCGAGATCAACGTTGAAAGCTGGAGACTTTGCTTGGAGGGCAGGATCTTGCGCCAAAAGAGCTTGAATCATCTCCACTAGGTTCATGAACTCTATCAACTCTATTTTATCCGCAGCGTTCATTTTCTTGATGACGAGCTCCGCCATGGCATCCAAACTTGCATCTTTAATCTTACCAGCACATGTCAAAAGACCCCATAAAAAGTTCACAAAATCCGGTGTGAGGATAAGTGAGATATTAATCCAGCTAGCCCACTTTCCAATCACTTTCAAGCATATCTCAACGATATCATCGCTCTTATCCTTCCACTCTGCTAAAATTTCGTGCCAGGATGTTACTAGCTTCGTAACATCTCGTTCTCGAATCTGATCTTTTAATAGAGTATTTCTTCGAACCTCCTCCGGAGATCTGGAGACAAGGACATCTGCTACTTCGTCGTGGACGCTGTCCATGACTCGCAGATAAAACACCACTCCGGCGAGGTTATCTCGCCGCGACTTTCCCGTTGCTCCATCTATCGACCCTGATGTTAACTGTAACATCTCATCAAAGAAACCGGTCCAAGAAGATCCGTACATTGCGAGAAATAAGTAGGTCAATGTTTGTGTCAACTTGTTTTGGACTACCGCATTATCGAACTTCATAGAGCCAGGTCCATAGAATTCCCGGATATATTGCATTAGGGTATCTTGTATAATCTGTAGTGAGCCAAGGTCCTTTCCTTCTCGATAGCGTCGTAGGACGGCCGCGCTGACAACATCAAGGGCATATACCCGAGCAATCTCTGTAACTGTTGGATTCTCGACAAACAGGGTGAGGCAGACCTGCCAACCATCATCGGATTCTTTTACTTGCTGAAGGAATTGCATGGCCTGTGGGCAGTTAGCTATGCCCTGTAATAGTATCGAATCAATCATATTACATACCTGCCTCCTAAGATCTTGAGAGGCACCTGGGTTCAACGAGATGTCAACGGCTTGCAGAATCTAGTTTACGTTAATTTGAATTGCAACTCGCTGAGGGAAAAGGAGTCTACTCACTTGCTCCATTATTGAAGCTAAGGTGATTTTAGATGTTTGAATCTGGCTTCGAAAATAGGGCACTCCACAGCTTCGCTTGGTGTTTCCGTTCGTTAGCTGAAGTGGGGATGGATGCCGCTATTGCAGGTCAACGAATTATGTTACTTGAAGCGGGGCAAAATACTCATACAGGACCGGGCTAAGGTAGGATTGAAAACGAAACACAGGCACAAGGGGGTGAAGAGTTTAGCTATATATCTGCCTACGAGGCAGCAAGCCTAGAAGCGATGTCGTTGTTGTGGAGCAGGACGAAATCTATTCAACTGCAAATTGGAATTTGGTATGAGAGTGGTGAGAGCCCCACTACGAAATTTGTTAACAAGGGAAAGTTTTCAGGTCAGGACACATCAGATCACACTAAGGCAAGGTGAATCACATGACACACACTGCAACATATTAGATCAGGGCACGAGACTACCTTATGTAAGCTAGTGACTACCCCTTTAGGTACTATAGCTTAATCACCAATTACCCAGTTTGGTTTGGTGAAATATCATTTAGCTACATACACTATCTTCTTGCTGCTCTAGTTGAGAAACTTAAGCTGAGATCTGAGAATAATTCTACGTCCTGTTTTATTGTCCAAAGAGAACTATGTGTCTCTACGTAGTCTAACTCTCTTTTGCTACAAGCACAGTCCTTCTTTTATCTTGCTGAAAGGATAGTTGTCGACAAACAAAATAAGTGTACGACCCTAGGCCTCTAAGGCTTGTGCTTTTTCTTCAAGCCCTGGTTCATACTCTACTTACGGGGTATGTTTTATAAAACTACTGACGACTAGGTAGGTATTAGAGAGATTTTACCACCTTGTATGCGCTAGCATTAGTAGTACCGAATTACCCATGAATCTGACCCAGACCCTAGTAAGCGACACAGCATAAGAAAAGTGGATTTTACACCTCGGTATACAGAATAACATTTTAGTCATCACGACAACTCAACATCATGGAATTCGAAGATGAGCTGGTAGTTCTGCTTGGGCTGGGGGGGGTGCTGTTGCTGCATTCTATAGCTGCAGTAACGACTGAAGAGGGACCCGAGGATGCCGCAGGCAGAGAGCCACTATGATATCGAGCCCCAGTTGCCTACGAACGGCAGAATTGGTCACTGGGTGAAGCTGGTTGGGGGGACAGTGAATGTCTAGCATACTTGCGATTCTTCAGAGCAGAAATTTAGAGACTTATTGAAGAATTCAAGTTGGTAGAACTATGGGTTGATTCAGAGCGAGATCACAAGTATGCACGGGTCCCAGAACAAGCCCTGTGTATGTTACTATATCGATTGGCCTACCCATCTCATCTGATTGATATGATGCAAGTATTCGGAGTATCACGAAGCTATATCTCTTCTATTGTCAACAATCTTGCAGCCTACCTATATAAGTGGTACTATAAGAACCTTTATTAGGATAAGCAGCGGCTCACATATCAGCAACTCAAAGCATATTCCAAAGCGATAGAGTAGACTGCTGGAGTTACTGGTTTCAAAACATGGGGATTCATTAATGGAACTGTGCGTGGTATTGCAAGGCCTATGGTGGGGCAAAAGAGCTATTACTCTAGGCATAAGGGATACCATGAGATTAAATTCCAGAGTATTGTTACTCCTGATGGGCTGATTAGTAGCTTGTATGGACCGGAGTTGGGCCCAAAAGGAGATTGGAAGCTATAGAGAGAGTCCGGGATTGAAAGTATTCTACGTCAAACCTTTGCGGAATCTGAAGATATTTTATATCTGTATGGAGACCCTGCGTATGCACCCTCTTATGGGATAATGGGGCCATATCGAGCAACATCAACTCATGCTTTAACACCATATGAGCAAGCATTAAATGTCAAAATGTTAAGCTACCGAATTGTGGTTGAGTGGGGATTCGGAAATATATTGAACTAGTTTAGCTATACAGAATGGAAGCACAACCAAAAATCCGGCCAATCACTAGTGGCTCTTAACTATCTTATTCCTGTCCTTCTCTACAATTGCCAGACATGCCTGCGAGGACGCAATCAAATCAGTGATCATTTTGGTAATCAAATTGCTCCCCCTTCATTAGAGACCTACCTGAGGTGTTAAGCACAGCTGTTAACAGAGCCTCTATACGAGCCATCTGTGTATCCATTCGAGCTTCCAAATTTGCAATTTCTGGATTGGGAGCTGCATTTGTCGGAGGATTGGTTGGAGCATTGGTTGGAGGAGTGATGGGAGGATTAACAGGAGGATTGGTCAGAGGAGTGACAGGAGGATTGACATGAGGATTGGTCGGAGCATTGGTTGGAGGAGTGACAGGAGGATTGACAGGAGGATTGGTCAGAGGAGTGACGGGAGGATTGACAGGAGGATTGGTCAGAGGAGTGACGGGAGGATTGACATGAGGATTGGTCAGAGTATTGGTCGGAGGAGTGACGGGAGGATTGACAGGAGGATTGGTTGAAGCAGTGGCCGATGAGTTAGCTAGCTGCAATGCCCGAGCTTCCATAGTAGTATTCATATATTTAATGAATATATTGGTCAATTTTTTGATATTTTCCTTCATATCATCATGATCATCTTCCCGGCTCTTGTGCAAATTCTCACAAATTTGCCGTCGCTTCCTAACCATATCTCCTCCAGTAAGATCTACTGTTTCACAAGCATCTACCACTGCTTAGAAGTCCCACTTTTTCTCAAAAGACTTGGTTAGATTGTCTCTCAGAACTTCAGCAGCTGCTTTCTCTGCTTTGATCTCCGCTTTACCCTCTATATCGATTGATTGCTGGTCTCGTCGACGCTCGATGATTTCGATCCACATATCAATTGCTTGGTCTAAGTCAGTAGCAGCAGCTTCTGCTACTCCAGACAGTTTTTTCCTAGCCTCAATTACCCCTTTCCTTTCTATCACTATAGATGTAACCTTTCTTCTAACATCACCTCCACCTTGATAGCCTATACTCTATTTAAAGAACTAGGTCAAATATTGCCAGAACTCAGTCTTAGAAGATGTAGACAGATATTGTTCACTTTCACTGATACATAAGTGGATAAGTTTCAGCTTCAGTTCTGGGGTATAATAGAGTCGTTTTCCTAGCTTTTCTTCTGGCTGTGTTATGGGATCTTGAGTAGCTCGCTCTTGTTGGACAGAATCTTGAGATGTGTGCTCTTCTTGTAGATCTTGAGTTGCATTTTCAGGATATGCAAATACCTTCTCAGGTGTTTGTGACCATTCAAATGGGAGGATTGAGATGCTGACATTATTATGAATCTCAGGTATATATCTGATCGTGATAGCAGTATGTAGTGGATGAAGAAATTTTTGATATTGGGATAATGCACTTTACCATTTTAAGACATTTGTTATTGCTGCTAGTAGTAAACAAAACGATAGTATGTTGGTCTATCCTGCTACATAGCAATACGTTCAACATATCTCCAGATCCCTGTTGACATAATGCACGAGCCCTGTATGTGATGAGATTTAGTCGCGTTGCTGTGGTTACAAGGTAATTGACAGGGTGGTAAAATCCCTCTATTCGAGCTTGAGTTGCATAGGAATGGGCTCCCCTCTAAGGCACACAGATTGGCAACAAGACTACCCACATTCGATGACGCAATCTGGTTTGGGATTCCTAGACAGGTTAAAGGCAAATATGGAGCTCTTATCGATAAGGCGGCTAAAAGCACGGATTCCTAGTAACATGGGTCCATAGCCCTCCATATCAGAGAAATTTGTTTTCAATTTTATTTTTATACATCGAGGGTACGATGTCATGCAAAAGTCCACTTTATCTTGGGTTCGACCTCTCGACCCAGCAATTGAAAGGTGTGTGTGTTTAGAGACTACTTGAGTCTAATTAAGCTCACAAACTCTCCTTCAGCCTCAGTGGGAAGAGGCGGTCAGTTTTGATGACGACCTCCCTCATTACAATGTCTCAAAGGGTGTCTATAAAAACACCGAAGAGAATGAAGTTTACTCTCCAGTCGCTATGTGGATTGAGGCATTAGATCTAGTACTCACAAGGATGAAGAAGAAGGGGTTCGACTTCTCTAGAGTGGAGGGCATATCCGGTGCTGGACAGCAACGTGCCTCAGTGTATTTACTCCACCGTACCCCATTTTATGAGACCAATGCTGATGATGGATTAGTTTCTGGTCGGAAGAGGCTACACCCGCCTTCGAGAACCTCCAGAAGGAGCAACGATTAGTAGATCAATTGTCTCCTAGGGCTTTTGCGCATCCATGGTCTCCAAACTGGCAAGACCATAGCACACAGACCGAATGTGATATATTCGAGGAGGGCGTGGGTGGAGAGGACGAGATGGCTAGGATATCGGGTTCACGCGCCCATCATGTGAGCTATGCCCTCCAAATCAGCATTCGCAGGCTAAGACTGGTACAGCGGTTCACTGGACCCCAGATTCTAAGGTTAAAGAAGCGACTCCCTAAGGTGTACAAGGCCACCAAGCGTATCACACTTGCCTCTTCTTTCCTCACCTCTGTGTTTCTCGGAAAGATAGCACCATTTGACATTAGTGATGTTTGTGGGATGAATTTGTGGAATGTTGAAGAGCTCAAATGGGATGAGAAGCTTTTAGCACTGGCTGCAGGCGGGGAAGACAGGGCAGAAGAATTGAAGGAGAAGCTGGGGCTCGTTGAGTCAGATGGAGGCAAAGGCCTTGGGTCAGTCAACAGGTATTTTGTTGAGCGATACGGGTTCCAGAGTGATTGCTCGATCACTCTATTCACAGGAGACAACCCTGCTACCATTCTTGCCCTTCCACTGAGGCCTCTAGATGTCATTGTCTCTCTGGGAACATCTACCACACTCCTGATGTCTACGCCTACCTATTACCCTTCACCAGCCTACCATCTATTCGACCATCCTACTACCTCTGGATTGTACATGTTTATGCTTTGTTACTGCAATGGTGCCCTTGCTCGAGAGCATATTCGAGACAAGATACAGTCCTACCATAACAGGGCCGAGACAGGGCAAGAGTCATGGAACCTATTCAACGAACTAGCAACCTCTACGCCGCCATTGGGTAAGAAATCCGAATCAGATCCCGCAAAGATCGCATTTCATTTCCCCCTATCAGAGATAGTTCCAAATGTGCAAGCAGGAACATGGAGATACACCTTTGACGGGAAGACTCTTAGCGACGATTCCTCCGCATGGTCCTTACCTGATGACGATGCACGCGCAATAATTGAGTCTCAAGCATTGAGTATGAGACTTAGGGCCGCTCCTCTTCTGATGCCTTGTGCTGAGAACAATCAGAAGTCTCAACCTCGGCGAGTCTATCTTGTTGGGGGTGGTTCACGTAATCCTGCCATATGCGAGATTATTGGGCAGGTACTCGGTGGGTCAGAAGGCGTGTATCAGCTTGATGTCGGAAGCAATGCCTGCGCTGTTGGTGCGGCGTATAAAGCTTGCTGGGCGGTTGAAAGAAAGAAAGGAGAAAAGTTCGAAGATTTTGTCGGCGAAAGATGGGACGAGAAGAAGATGGTAAAGCGGATAGGAGATGCTTATAAGGAAGGTGTATGGAAGGCGTATGGGGAGGTTTTGGGTGCATTCAAAGAAGGAGAGGGGATGATATTTGCGGAGAAACACAACTGAGAAGCGTGGGAATACATCCTATAGACATAGCGTAGATTTGCATGGCGTATGCCTCTCGACCTGTCCCTGTTTACATATAAATACAGTCACGTGCAACTCGAGGCTTGGCAACTCCTAGGCGTACTGACGTCTCATAATTTCACATCGCGTTCGAAAATCCGAATTCAAGAATATACAACGAACACAATGTCGGAGATTACAGAATGGCAACCAGTATATGCGCCCTTCTTGGGCTTTTCAGGAATGTACGTCTCAAAGACAGTGCAATTTTATCTTCTGGAGAAATTGGCGGAACGTTGAAGGTGGAAGTGGAGCTGGGAGCAAGTTTGGGGAGGGGGTGTATCAGAGGAGGACGTTGAGTTGGGAGCTGACTGGAGCCATTAGAGCGGCTGCGATGATATTCTCGTCGGTTGGGGCGGCGTATGGGACTGCTAAGGTATGTGCTTGGAACCCCTGAAACTATTGTGGTGGTTATGAGTAGTTAGATCTGATGCATGCTAACATTCAGACAGGCTGGAATATCGTTCGTCTCTCTCCTATCTTTTTCTTACCACCTCGGCCCCCCAGATTCTACTCACTAGCCATCCTATATGTCCGCACCAGCTAACACTCCACAACAGCATCGCCGGCGTCGGCACCTTCAAGCCCGAACTTATCATGAAATCTCTCATCAGCGTAATCATGGCCGGTATCATCGCCGTCTACGGTCTCGTAATCGCGGTGCTCATCGCTGGGGACATGTCTCCCGAAAAGGAATACACGCTCTTCGCCGGAATCATGCATCTCGCAGCGGGACTGAGCGTGGGTCTGGCGGGGGCCGCGGCGGGATATGCAATTGGGACGGTGGGGAATGCGGGGGCTAGGGCATTTTTGCAGCAGCCAAAGGTGTTTGTGGGAAAGGTGCTGATTTTAATTTTTGCGGAAGTGTTGGGATTGTATGGGTTGATTGTAGCGTAAGTGAATTTGTGGCCCCCGTCAAAAAAAAACAAAGCCTCTCCCCCCTTTGGTTGGAGTTGGAGGGAGTTACGTGGGTTTGTGGACATGGTGCTAAAAGATTTTTTGGAATGGGCTTAGGTTGATCTTGAATACGAGGAAGGCGTGAGGATGGTAGTCTGCAAGAGAGTAATGATGGGAGTGTATTGAGACCCAGCGAGATTTAAGTCACATTACGAACACCTGCGCGGGAAGCTGGCCCGCGGAATATCATGCGGTTGCTGGTGGTGGTGGGTAACGGGGAGTGGTTTTGATATACCCACTGTATTATATTAGGGGATCGATGCTCGTACTTGTGCTTGAATTTTAATTTCAACATTTGTTTATTGCGGGCATTTATATAACAACTCGATTTATCTTGTCCTTTTCCTTTACCATGAATTGTTCGTGTTCAAGATCAGAAAATCGTCAATCTATGGTGACCGCTGGTGCTTCATTTCACTTTCTTCCGTGCTCTAAATTGCAAAAAAACGCTGAACCGGGATATTCCGCCTCGCCACCTCTGCGGATCCGTCTCACACATGTATGTTCATTATGGATCTTTCATAACTCACCTCCAGCATATTTAAAATGAAAATGGAAAAAAAATGGTGCAGGGCAGGTTCCCCTGCTCATTTTATAAGAAATCCGCCGCCCTTGCCCTACCCCCCCCTCCTTTCTTGACATCCCTCTCCCTAACCTCAATCTGCGCCCTCCTCGGCGGCGGGCTTGCACTCCTACCACCCCTCACTCCCCTCACCCTCCTCAACCCCCTAGGTCCCGCCCTACCTCTTCCTCCTCTACGATCACGGCTAGCGGTTCTACTCCTGCTCCTACTTCTACTGTTATACCTTCCTCTCTTTGCCATAGGTGACATTGACCTCGACACAGGTCTCATCTTCCCATCGCGCTTAACAGCAGGACGGGGAGATCTTGACCTTGTCCTCGATGGGGAATATCTCCTCCGGCCAGCTAACTTCCGCGGAGGTGGAGAACGTGACCGTGAAGTAGAAGGCGATTTAGAATGGGACATGCTTCTCGAGTAAGATCTTCCCCTTCGTCCCGTAGTGCGGGCCGGGGGAGGTCGTGGTGATGGTGACCTGCTTCGGCTCGGAGAACGACTAAGGCTCCTGCTTCGGCTAGGGGTACGGCTTCGGCTCTGGCTGCGGCTAATACTGCGATCGCGTCCACGGCCCCGTCGACTATCGACACTTGTAGACCTTCGTCTCGAAAGAGGAGGTAGGCTAGGAGAGCGAGAATTCGGCTTCCCTTTGCCCTTAACTGGTAATGGTCGTTTATCAGTCTTCGTACGAATTGGAGACCTATTCCTATCACTTGAGAGGGATCTAGATCGAGACCTTGATCGTGATCGACTAGAGTAGGTGTCATAGCTGCTTCCCGAATGCCTTGAATCGCTTCGTGATTGTGACCTCAGTCTAGATGGAGACCTTGTATAGCTTCTTTCTCGCTTTCTCTCTGGTGTTTGAGATCGACTATATGACCTTGACCTCGAGCTATACGATCGACTCGAATAGCTGCCCCTTGAGCTTACACTCTCCTCGTCACTCTCCGCTGCGGGAGGTGGTGCAATGGGTGCAGGTTTTGGTAAGTTCTGCAGCCACTCACGCATGCCCTCCGTAAGACTCCCCATACCAATACTAGTGAAGTAGTTGATGGAGAACCTGGTATTTCTAGGGTTGTCCGTGGGGAATAGCCCTGCGTATGCCTCTTGGAGGTATGGGTCCTTCATCCTCTCGGCTAACTTCTTCATGCCCATAGCTTCACTCAAATCCTGGAAGAGGATCTTGACAAAAATTCTGCTGGAACTGGTTGTTTCCTCTTCATTCAGATGCACGACATTGAGGGCATGCCATCCTAGTGCGTCTGTTGAGAACAGATGGCCAAAGAAGCGAGCAATGTTCCGGAGCCGGTTTGTTTCGTACCGATGAATGGTGTCGTAGTATGTCGCAAATGACCTTTCAAAGAGCTCAGTCCAGGAGCGGTTAATTTTGGCGAAGCGCTCTCCTATAAGACCGTAGAATTTAGAATAAGTTCTCTCCTGGGAACAACATTCGATAACCATCGAACATAACTCATGCTCGAGGCCCTCTGGTAGAGTAATCTAATTAAGCACATTAGTTTCTGCCCTAATTTTGCTAGAGCTGTCGCAAGGGGAACGGACCTTCATAAGCTTATGACAGCACTCTTCGAAATCAATACTAGACATGATAGTCAAATAGATTGTCTTCCTCAAGTTCACCAAGTTCGTATTTGATTGATCCTGTATCTCCAACTTCCTTTCCTCTTGCTTTTCCTCATCGTCCTCATCGCTGCTCTCATCCTCGTCTTCATCACCACTCACATCCTCACTCCCCGACACCTCTCCCAATATCTCCGCCTTCGTCCTTTTGTAAAGCTCTTCATGTTCCTCCCAATCCGGATCAAATTTGAACACATTCAACCCTTCCATGGTCTCAATCTCGTCATCAAGCTCAGTCCGATGGGTGATCTGATCCTCCTCTTCTACCAAATCCAACTCCGGCTTTACGATTGGGTTATCTTTATATTTATCCTTTCTCACCTGAAACAACACCTCAATCATATACTGAATCCTCTTGTCGATGCTTGCCTCATGCAGAATCGTCCTGAACTGCTCAAAGACAGCATTATTCGCTCTCGGAGCCATCTCCTCTAGATGCGCCCCGACCTCCCTCATCAACCCCACCGCAATCTCCACACTATCATCGGTCGGTTTGTTGAGCAGCAACATGAGGATCTCTATGACCAAGATCTCATTGGCCACTTGCTGATTACACAGATGCGCAATGAACATAGTGGAGCTCAGACACACAGCCTTATCATTCCTCTTAAATGCTTTCCTAAACTGTACCACAAGCCTGTTGAGTAACAACTCCCCTACCTGGGGAAGTTTCGTGTTGACAATCGCAGTCATAGCCGCATAAATTGGTGTAAACGGCAAGGACGCCGCCTGTGCCTTCATGATACTTCTGCAATACAGGCCCCTTCCCCTAATCAAGTTCTCGCCAAATAACTCTGGGACAATATGTTTGATATTCGAGGTATTGACCTTATTTATCAGCCCATTGATTGACTTCTTCAATGCATCCCATGCAAGTCTCTGGTATTCTTTACTCTTTTTATCCGTGATCTGGGCCTGAAGCGCGCGGAGGCGTGCAGGAGGAATGTACGTCCCACCAGACCTCATCGCCATAAGCTTTTCATACTCGGCCTTGGGATCAGCTGGCTTCTTCTCCTCTTCTTTTATCTTGGCTTCTTCCTCCTGTTGCCGGAGTCGTTCTGCAAGTTGCCGCTCACGCTCAAAAGCTCTATGTGGGTCGACATCGGGAAGGGTCTGTTGCGGACGCGAAGGACCTCGAGGGGGAGAGCGGTATCGCCGGGGCGGTGGAGAGCGATCACCGGGGGAACGCTTTCGTTTTGATGAAGGGGATAATTGGGCCTGGGGAGGGGCGAGGGGATGCGGATGGCAGACTGAATAGTTGGTGCACTCATTGTTACGGGGGCTGGGGCGGATGTTTGCGATCCAGAACAATATTTAAGAAACTTGGGAGAGCTTGGAATCCGCAATGCCAACTCCGAGCGGCAGCCTTCAACGTTGGTCGATCCCTCCGAAATGCCGATATTAGAGTGTCATCCACTGCCCTGACCTGAATCTGCCGGCTTTGTCGATGTTGCTTGGTTGAACCCGAGCTTCTACAGTCGCGTTGGTGGGTGGCGGGATTTTGACCCACCTGCCAAGCTTTATCACTTCTAGTGCCCACGAACACTCTAGAACCGCGTACGGCCACTCCCTGCCAACGACCAGCAAGGGACAGCTTGCGGAAAGGGCCCAAATTTATTCTAAACTCCCGAAAGCTCCAGGTCGTCCCCCCAATTCTCTTCGACGTCGCTCATGATCAACCCACCCCGCCCACTTCCCCGAATAAACTGATCTTCCTCACCCATCTATCCACCAGAAACCCACCCTACGATGGTGCGTCCCTCCCGTGAATGATGCGACTAGCTAGGCGGATATGTAGGCTCCGTAGCTAACCTACCATCCTCACGACAGCTGGACAAACTCGCAGGCCTGGTCATGCTTCTCATTGCCACTGCCGTCTTTTTATACTACTCCATCTGGACCCTTTTGATGGTTAGAACTCTCAATTCCAACCCACACCTGCAACTTGTGCGTAGACTAATGCCTTATTCCTCCCACAGCCCTTCGTCGATGCCGGTCACCCCCTACACGACCTATTCCCTCCCCGAGTGTGGGCTATCAGAATCCCAGTTATCCTCATTTTGATGGGGCTCGCCGTGGTTGGATCTTTCTTGAGTGTTGTCATGATACGGAGTGGAAAGAAGGCTAGAGCAAAGGCTGCGGTGGCTGCTGGAAAAAAGAAGGCATAGGTATTGCGCAGTACTTAATGGGGCACAGTACAGAGTATTATCAGAATGCACAAAATAGTAATAGCTGGGGCGATGATTTGAAGTTCATGGTTTAAAATATGCCAAATTGCGACGTGACTGGAGTTTGCCAGTATTTGTATCTATATTACTGTAATATACATACCTGCATAAGTGCCGGCATCACGGTTGTGATATGCTACCACATGCATGGTTGTGCCCTCTACAGGCAAACCAAGATTCCGACCCATTTCCTCCGTTATAGCCAGCATTCGCTATTACGAGATGTTACGTACATCAAGAGGGTAAAGGGGGAAGTATGAAGTAAGAAAGATAGGATGTAGTCAATTTGTGTTCTTTCTGCTTCAGCTCGATAATATTGCAACATGCCTCCTCACCGCCGATATGGGCGTAACTACTGCCTTAGAAAAAAGGCAGATTTGTCAAGCTCGACAGGTTCAAGGTGGAGAGGTGGCATTGGGGGAATTCTGCAAGCACAAATTTTTCATTGTTAGGTAACAGGCAGGTATCCATCCTCAGATGGATGATCTTCGGAAAACGACTCAAATCTCATTATTGCTAGTTCTTCCCAACTCCTAATACAACTACAGCGGATATTGAGATGACTACCTTCTACCTAACTACATGATGAAGATTTGACAACAATCTCAGTTGAACCTCATACAATTGACACGTCAGCATATGTGAAGGAATGTATGGATGCCGGACTTACTTACTTCTCTAGCTTGGTTAAATAACGACCTTGAATTTCTATATAATGAACATACAGTATACCAGACCACCCACCATCACCTCCAATTATATCGGGTACTACTGCAATCAAATTCCTTGAAGAACTCGGGCATTATTTTCAGTCACTATCAGTCGCTACTCTCCCCTCTAGTCCCCGGATCAGCTCCTATCTTGCAAAATATATTGTCTATGAAAGAAAGTGACTTCCTGCACTTTCTACCTTTTCAACTAGACAGCTACAGTTAACTCTCGATAAGCATACCCGATATAAGCATATATTCGTTATAAGCATACATCTCACGGTCCTTACATACAAAAAGGTTCTTTCTAAGCATAAATTCACCTATTATGCCATTTTTTGGCTTAGTCACATACAGATACATATGCTTATATCGAATGGGCGCTAGCAGGGCTGCTAATCTCACCATCGGGGAAAGATGTACAAAAATATTAACCTGGGTACAAGGCTAGGTTTGCCAGGGCACCACCTTAATGCTTCAGGATGAACTAGACTATTGTACTTTAGATGTTATAGTTAGATAGTGTGGCGAACAGCTTGAAGTCTCTGAGTCATCCTTTATTGATGAGAGTAATGAGAAAGGAAAAAATGCCATGACCCTATACAAAGGAAAAGAAAAATACGTAAAGCAAACAATGTCGAAGAGAAGATTAAAGGGGTAACACCAGCCCAGAAGATGAAAGTTAGATCTCAGAAGTGGTAATGACATCTAACCCCGCCATCTCTGCCTATACTCCCCAATCGTCATTCCAGAATCCACCATAAGCAATGCCCTAATTGTCCCGTTTCCACCCAAATTTCCATTCACGCCAGTCCACAAAACAAAGATTTTGGCTAAGAAAAAAAAAAAACAGACGGTAATATTACATATTTCAATCAACCTCCTCCATAGCGGACTCAGTGGCCTCCGCAGCAGCCGGAGCCTCAGTAGCAGAAACTGTCTCTTCCTCAACATTTTCAATGTCCAAACCAAGAGCAACGAGAGAGTTGATGCGCTTAGCGAAAGCATTGGGATCCTCAAGAGTGAATCCAGAAGACAAAAGGGCAGTCTCGAATAAGAGAGTGCAGAGGTCAGAGACGGCACGGCTGGTTCCTTCATCAGCAACTTTGTTTTTCAAGGCCTTGATGATTGGAGAAGATGGGGAGATTTCGAGGGTCTTCTTAGAAGCCATGTAAGAGCTCATAGAGGTGTCACGGAGAGCCTGAGACTTCATGATACGCTCCATATTGGCAGACCAACCGAACTGAGCAGTCCTAATGGCAGAAGGCCTATCCTTGGAAAGCTTGTGGGAGACAACAACCTTCTCAACCTTGTCACCGAGGATCTCCTTCAAGGCCTTGACCAATGACTCGTATTCCTTCTCGATCTCGGCGTACTTTGACTTCTCCTCCTCGGTTTCCTCTAGTTCGAAATCCTTAGTGATATCGACAAGCTTCTTACCGTCGAACTCCTTGAGCTGGGTCATGGCATACTCATCAATTGGGTCGGTCAAGAAGAGGACCTCGAAGCCCTTGGTCTTAAGAACATCCAGGAATGGGGAAGACTGAACAGCCTTGAGGGATTCACCAGTGATGTAGTACATCTGCTTCTGGTGCTCAGGCATACGAGTGACGTAGTCTTGAAGGGAGGTGGTCTCATCACCAGATTTAGTAGAGTGGAAGCGGAGAAGTTTAGCAAGAGCAGATCTGTTCTGGGAATCCTCGTGGATACCAAGCTTAATGTTCTTGCTGAAGGCAGAGTAGAACTTCTCGAATTGATCACGGTCCTCGGAGATTTCGTTGAACATCTCAAGGGTCTTCCTGACAATGTTTTTCTTGATAACCTTCATGATCTTGTTTTGCTGAAGAGTCTCACGGGACAAGTTGAGAGGAAGATCCTCAGAGTCAACAACACCCTTGATGAATCCGAGCCACTCAGGAATTAAGTCAGTGCAATCATCAGTGATGAAGACACGGCGTACATAGAGTTTGATGTTGTTCTTGGTCCTCTTAGTCTCGAAAAGGTCAAACGGCGCACGTTTTGGAACGAAGAGGATAGCACGAAATTCAAGTTGACCCTCAACGGAGAAGTGCTTGACAGCAAGGTGGTCTTCCCAATCATTCGAAAGAGACTTGTAGAAGGAAGCGTACTCCTCATTAGTGATCTCACTGGGGTTTCTGGTCCAGATAGGCTTAGTCTTGTTAAGCTCTTCCTCGGTGGTAGTCTCCTCCTTAACCTTCTTGGTCTTCTTCTTTTTGTCCTCATCTTCATCAACCTCCTCGATCTTGGGCTTCTTGTCCTCACCCTCCTTAACCTCCTCTTCATCTTCATCTGGAACTTCCTTCTCGACTTCCTTGGTGACATGGAGGAAGATTGGGTAAGAGATGAACTCGCTGTAGGTTCAAAATAAGCATAAAATTCTAGAACATGCTTCAGAATAGGTCCACTTACGAGTGCTTCTTGACTACCTCCTTAATCTTGGCCTCTTCAAGGTAAGAAAGTTGATCCTCCTTCATGTGGAGAACAATCTTGGTACCACGTCCGAGACGTGGGCTCTCAGTGTCAAGCTTAATAGTAAAGCTTCCACCAGCACTGGACTCCCAGATGTACTGCTCATCATCATTGGACTTGGTGATGACCTCAACCTTGTCGGCAACCAAGTAAGCGGAGTAGAAACCAACACCGAATTGACCTAGCAATACGCTTTAGCCAATATTCTGCAGGTTGCCATTGTAGGAATTAAACGTACCAATCATAGAAATATCAGCACCGGCAGACAATGCTTCCATGAACTGCTTAGTACCTGACCTGGCAATGGTACCAAGGTTGTTTACCAAATCAGACTTTGTGAAACCGATACCAGTATCCTGAATGGTCAAAGTCTTGTTTGCCTTGTCTGGGATGATACAGATCTTGAGATCCTTCTCAGAGTCAAGAACTGATGGGTCTGAGAGAGAGTTATATCGGATCTTGTCAAGAGCATCAGAGGCATTGGAGATCAATTCTCGGAGAAAGACTACAGAATCATTAGCATTGCATGAGGTATATCCAAAATATTAATGACTCCATACTCTCTTTGTTCGAATAGACGGTGTTAATGATAAGGGAAAGAAGCTGGGAAATCTCAGCTTGGAACTCGAATGTCTCGGCCATTGTACGTATTCTAACATCAACAACGTTAGTTTGAACCAGGATTGAGGGGTGCATTATCGATAAGGCATTTTCCCCACTATGCGTGGGAATTGCAGTAATGAGGTTTAAAAACCGACACATAGGGAACCATGAAAAGCATAGGGTGATGTGACCTACATTCAAGGACTTTTGAGTGAAATGCTCTCGTCGAGTGGCAGGTAAGCTTGAACGACTGGGACTCTGTCGCTGCTTGTGCTCAGTGGTAATAAAGAGGTAATGACTTTTGAAAAACAGAGATTCAATGCGAGGTACAAAGGCTGATTGTGAGAGAGAGGATTGCTGATGAGAAGACGACGATGGAGGAAGTTGGGGGGTTTTGAAGGCGAGGAACCAGGAGTTTGAGTGTGCCAAGACCGAACCGAAGAGAATCTCAAAGAAGCATCGAAGTAACTAGAGGTATCAATCCATGCGCACGACTCACGATGAGGCTCTGGCCTGGCCTTAACTGGAAGCCCGCAGAAATTTCTACGGGGTTTGTCTCTAAACTACAATAACATTCGGCAATACACTTCTGGGTAGTAGGCCTAAAAGGAAGAACAAAGAAAAGAATTGTGGCATTGAGGCTATTGAGTGCTTTCTAGAGAAACTGTCCAATTCATTAAAATAGGGGATTCACGTTTCCTTCAAACCACAAACTTTTGTCTTCTCAGGCTATCTATACATGTATGCACAAAGGCAAAGAGATAATCAAAGGCACTGTGACCGAGAGGGGATGTATAAATGCGTGTATAAATATAAAGAATGCATAAATAACAGAAAGGAAACCAACCAGTGATCACCGTGGTGACAAGTTAGAATCGTCACAGTGAATGAACGAATAGAATGCAATAACAAACGACACCTGCATAATTCCTCAAACTCCTGACCGTCGGATAACTCATGAACTATGGTTAGTTAGAACAGAGAAAAGTAAGGCACATGGTAAAAGAGCCTGCGATTATTCATTAACCCATTCGAAACCCAAACCATTCCGAGAACTCTCCCAAAGACATTCCATAGTTCCTCAAGGCCCAGATTGCGGCAATAAACGCAAGCATCCCGCCGCCATATCCAACATAGACAGTTCCTCTACTTAGCTTCCGGAAGCTTTCTAGGATACCTAGTGGATCATTCGTGGAAAATCCACCCCATTCCTCGGATGCCCTTGCCTTTCCTCGCTTAATATCTTGGTCAATAGATGCCCCTTTGATCAAAGCCGAAGACATTGGGACAAGCTGTCCATCCTTGATGCACTCATTTAATCTCTCCGTCAACCATATGGCTCGTTCTCCCTTGGCCAATCGTTCATATCTTTCTCTCTCGGACCGTAAGCTGCGCTGTAAGTTAGTGGCCCACCTTGCCAGGCGAGCCTTAGCAAACCTCTCCTCTCGTTGTGTATGATCAGATAGTCTTGCTAGAGTAAATGTAGGTGGTGAATGTTGCATCAATGATGAGGATGTGGAAAACACAAGAGAGGAGGAGAGAGATCGCTGAGGCGAGTTTATAGAAGCCGATGATAAATTTCCTGTTCCGTGATCTTTGCCACTCCAATTGATAAACTTTTTCGCCGCTGCATGTTTCAACCACGCAATATTCTCCGGTTCAAGAACGTGGGCAATGAGATTTTCCAATTCCGTCTCAACTAAAGGTGGATTGTAATCCGGTGACATAAGGACACTTGCGTCCATGTTGTCCTGATCACTTGACACTGCCGACGAAATTGCGAAGGGAGCACAGGTGCCCGAGCCACCCATGGGATCCTCGTACGACTTCCCAAATAGGAAAGGGCGGATTCCCGCCGCTCGTAGGTCCGAAAGAACTGACACCTTCAAAGCTTTGATTTGCTGCTGAGTGAGGGAGTCCGCCTTTGCAATCACAGGGAGAACATTTGTTAGCGGAGAGAGCCTCCGTATGTACTCCACATCGACCGGTTTGAGCCCTATATACGTCAGTCTGGTATGGAATATATGGGCGGTCCAGTACACATGATTCCGACAAACATACTGTGTAAGATAACATAAAATACAATATCCACCTGTGGAGTCCCAGCACCAGAAAGTAAAGACAGCAAGTCACCATCTCCCATTCTCAGGATACCAGCTGTCTTCTCCATCTGCTGTTCCACATATCGAACCACCGGTTCAACGCACTCAGCAAACTAAAGGAAAGTGTCAACACATCCTCTCCAAAGGCTTCATATAGGGTACATACTGAAGTACCCGATCCATAGCCAGGGGTGTCTACAAAACATATATTCCTTTCAAGGACAGTCTCAGTAGCAGCTGTACTAGACTTCCTTCTCCGCAAGACCTTGCTATCTTCATGCTCGCTCCACCAGTGAGGATATGGTTTGGTACTTGCGTAAACCTCTGTGATTCCCCTTGTGCTCTCACCCTCTGCTCTGCTAGAAAGTGTATAATATGATGACGCGATGGAGGCTGTGCGGGCACTATTCCCAGCAGACATCTCTACAGCCGCCGGATCGACATGGACGATATCCTCACAACTTTGAACGATAGCCTTAATTAGAGACGATTTTCCAATTCCTATTACGTCAGGTCAGTACTCTGTGATATAGCTATCTTGTAAAGTGGCATGTTACCTGAGTCGCCAGCAACCAGGATCTTTACTCTTCCAACACTCTTTCCTCTGGTTGTGAATGGTCTCCGCGAGGGCATTTTAATTGTAGGCATGATGAACTGGGGCGGAGAAACCATTGTGTCGGTACTTGACATTCTCCCCTTCTCCTTTACCTTGGGAGCTGGCGAGGCCGTTGAAGAAGGAGGGGGAGATCCTAAGAAGGATTCTTCATCCTCACCCCCTGAAATTACCGCCTGACTGGCAGCTTCCGAGAAGTCGTCACATGACCCCGGTGATTTGAGTATCCCTAGGAAAGGTGAGCTGGGAGATGAAACTTGACGTGATTTTCCCCGAGAAGATGGACTGCTAGATCCACTTTTATTTACGCCGGTTTCAAGACTTTGGTGAACCTCGTGGACACCTCCGTCATGGGATTCTTCTTCACCAAGCTTCTCCTCATGCTCCTGCTCCTGCTCATCATCCACCCTACCTACATCTGCTACACTGCGTCCCCTCAGCTCTGCTAAACCGTTACCCTCAGTCCCATTCTTTTTTGTTCCACAACTGCTTGTTGATCCGCTACTGCTCAAGCTATGCACTCCGAATGCACCTGCAGAGCCCAAGCTGTCCGATGATCTTGTCAATACAGCGGCATTTACGGTTGCTTCATCTGCTAAGAAGTACGTCATCGATGCAGCGCTGAGACCGTGAAGCTCTTCAACAGACGAAGCGGACGCCCCAAGGTCGCTACTTCCACTCATGGATGCCGTAACAAAGGAATCGGTACTGGCTGCTGTGGACGATTTCCTAGACCTCCCCCCACCCATGAATCCTTCGGATGCAGTAGGCCTCATGCTTGCATATGTCCTGAGCCAGCGCCTTGAGTGTAGTTAGGAGAATATGGTGCTCGTGGTGGTGTTTCCTATAGAATATTTGCGACGACTTAAATATAGCGATGTAAAAATACCGTATTATTGAATATAACGGAAGAAGTTCGAAGCAGAGAAGGGCCCGATAACTTGGTTATAAGGTTGGTAGTGGTGATAACTCCAAGTGCTACCCGCAAGTACAGCCTAACAGCCTTGAGGCGGCTCGGCCAGCTGTTCAACACTAGCCTTATTAGCCTATCAAGCTCAAGCTCCTTTCTTTGCCGAACCGGAAATTTAAGCTTAGGAAATTAGGTATACGTTACGGCACTTAAGACTTAGTTGAAAACTTCACAAAAAACACAGCGGAAATGACAGCTGCAACACCAGAGGAGGGGTTGGTGGAGGATACTAGCTCTGTAGCAATCACCAGGTAGATAATACTGTCATTTTGCAGGGAACTTCATGCAGGGATGTACTGTACTGTAGCCTCCAAACGGACATCAACAAACCAGGCAATTGCAAAGCTAGCTTCTTTCAGGAAAGTACTTGAGAAACAGTAGACAGCAGACGTCAACCTCAACAGAATAGAACCCACTCATGACCAGTCTCGAGCTCGATGCACTTTTCATAGATCCGATCGATTCTCATCTGGACATTGAGCTATTTTTTTCAGATATAGCATGAAGCACATATGCACAAATATATCGTTCAGCTTCAAATTTCTTGACGATCCCAATTCAAGATTCAAGATTCAAGCCCCAAGACATTTCTAGATCTCATGTGCATGCATATGTAGATGGATGCAGAAAATGACCAACCCAATTTCACAAGAGAGTTTTTCATGGTTTGACCAGAGATCTGGGTTGCACAACTTGGCGACCCTGTGATTGGCTTACCCTGAACTCAAGCTGCACCTTGACCTCAAGCACTTAGCTCTCGTATACAGACTCTTAGGCTTATTATATAACGCAAGCTGTATAAGAGTCCTGCCACGAGATTAGGTTCTAAAAGCAATTAACTACATGGCTATAGTAAAATTGATGCGTGGTCTGTATTTTGAGCTTCACTGTGACTGGCGACATGCATATTGAAATGAACTGTAATTAAGTGCTTTAACTTTACGAACAGAAAGCTGTATAAGGATTCAAAGACCGAACAGGCACGCCAGAAGAAGAACACCACCGAGGAAATTTTTAATTTCAGAATCAAAATATGTAACATACAACACGGTGAGAACATTAGCAATATCAAACCAGGGAGTATTGCTCGTTACCGCAATCAGCTTGTGCAGCCACACTTGTGTAGCCACAGAACATGCATGCCATCACTTGAGCACTTACTAAACACAGAAAACGCAAGCAGAGATACGAAAATAATAAGCCAAACAATGCAAACACTTGCTATTTGCTCGAGAGCCTAAAAGGAAAGAGAGTTAATATAAAATTGTGTGTATGAGTGAAAACCGGAACAGCGAACCTTGCTGACATGCTGACTTAGTGAAAGAAGTTCGTAACAAGTGGATGCTTTAATGGTGTAGATGTCGTGAGATGCCTGGTAATCATCATTCGTGTCCCAGCCCAGTATTAACTAACCTGCTGTACCACAGTAACCCCAGCCCCCAGTAATGTGTGATGCGTCACACGGACTTTATAACCCCAAAGACAGACTGTATCCTACCACATTGGCCATTATCGAATCAAATTGAGGCTCTCTAAAGAAAGATCCGAATGAGGAGGACGTAAAGAAAAAAGAACATACGAATAACAGAAATCAGAACACCTGAAAAGCCGTTTTTGAAAGAAGGAATAATAATTGGAAGAAATAAGACAAGCCCAACAGGATACAAGAAAGACAAAGAGATAGGGGCCACGAAACGGAGATACATCAACAAATAAAAACCCAAGAGCCAAAGACATGTCTGATAAGAGTGCATTTCTGCTCTGGCTACTTCCAAAAGACGGGGCATCTACGGTAAGAGAATATCAGCCTCAATATCCAATGACTACCCATCAAATGAAAAATATTATTCACCTTTTGGGCATATGTCCTGTATCCCCTTCCTAGTTGGTTGCAGCGGCACCATGGCTACCGCGCGGAGTGGCTCTACCGCCCCGGGCACTGCCACGTCCTCCCTCTCGAGAATCCCCTCTTCCATCAAACCGACCTTCAACCCTCTGGAACCCACCCCTCCCTTGGCCTTGTCTTTCACCACCACGCTGACCTCCAGCTTGGTTGCGCGGGCCATAGCTACCAGGTCTACTTACCCTCATAACAGGTACCCGACGCTCATCAACATAGATATTTTGATCACCAATGCGCAGGGGGCTGGCACCCTTTGCTGCTTTGACGCTGGCTGGGGTATCAAATTCGACGAATACACAACTCTTAACAGCAGTCAGCATTGAAAGTAGATCAAGAAAATCAATCGTTATACGTACCCTTTCCCTGTTAACCTCAAAATTCTTGATGATACCAAAATTTCCCAATACATCCTTTAAGCTGCTAACATCAATGTTCTCCGAGACCAATTTGATATAGGCTTGGGTTTGCAAATCACCAGCACCTACAATAGATGTTGGTTTCGCATAGCGTCTTGAGCTGTCGGACACGCTTTGCCATCCCTGCCCGCTTGAGGTAGAGGTCGGAGTAGAGGCCGTAGCAGCGGTGTTTGACTGTGAAGTCTGGACTGGCTGTTGAGACACCGGTGGTGCTTGAGTAGCTGGGACAGTTGGCCTAGCGTTTGACCCGAGCAGACTTGCCCAGGTAGCCGGCTTAGCAGGCGCCGGGGGGGGAACTGGGGCTGCTGGCTTCTCCACTGGTGTCTGCTGTGGCGGCGGGGTAGCAACTGGAGTGAGTTGCGCAGGAGTAATATCAATAGACTCAGCCTGTGGTGCTGGTGCAGATGGTAGAGCCTCCTCAGTGGATTCAGGAACAGCCTCTGGCTCTTCAACCATAGGCTCAGGCACAGATTCAGCTTCTTCCACGACCGGTGTCCCATTTGTGATTTCGTTCACAGTTGGGACAGCGGCCGAGATCTCTGGAACGGCTGGAGCAATTGATACAGGCTCCTCAGGCTTAGTTTGCTCCGGCTCTGGTTCAGCCTCAATTGGAACGCTAGTATCCTCGCTCTCCTTTACTGGCTCCTCGACTGGAAATTCCTCAACGGGTATAGCTTCTGGTTCAGGAGCTGCCTCCTCTTCCTCTGGAAGGACTTCCTCTTCAGCGTTCTCTTCGAGTAGTCCCTCCCCCTCCTCCTCCGCCTCCTCCTCCACTCCCTCCTCCTCTTCCTCTTCTTCCTTCAGATAACGGAAGATATCGTTCAATACGAAGTAGCCATTTGGTTGCTCAGCAAGAAAGAACGTTTGAGTGAACCTCTGACAAGGTCCCTGATCATTGATCATCTCACCCATGACTTGAATTAGGATCCCTCCATCAGCAGAAGCCTGTGAATCAACATTGGTAACGCGGACCTTGCAGTCCTTAAAGTGCAAGGACTTGATTCGCTCGGAGATTTCCTACCAGAACCATGTTAGAACCAAATTCATTCCAATCAAGTATGTGTGAACAAACATGTCTGCCTTGAACCATAGGCTGAACCTCGCCTTCCGTTCCCCAAACTAATGAAGATTTCTTACCATAGAACAACTATTTTGTGTCAGCTGTATTGCTAATGGTCTTACAGCTGAGGTGTATGCAATACTCACGCTCACTTGATCGGGGTTCTTCCCCAATGTAGTGTAATATTGCTCAACGAAGTACCAGCCAACTTGGTCAGGCGGCTTAGCAGTGCTGCCAGAAGATTGACCCGCAGACATTGTCGTGGTGGCTGGTGAAGTGCTCTCGCCCTGCTGAGGGTAACCGTTGGAGGCCATGACTATGTGGCAAATATTTCAGAACTAAGAATAAAAATTTTGATCGGAGGAATTCTGATGAAGAGGAAGGGGCGGTGAAGAGAGAGCAATCAAATACCAATCCACAAAAATCAGGATACTTACAGATGTGATTGCTAATCCCGTGACGTTGGAGGGCTCTCTTTGATGCAAATGTGGAGGTTTGCGTAGGTATGAATTTGATTGAGGAGGGGTGTGTGGGTACTGACGGTGATCTTAGGGTACAGTGGAGTGGCGTAATGATACAGCGCAGGGGATGTGAGAATCGGTGGGTGAGTGGAAAGGAAAAAGCGGTGCCGGAGAGAAGGTGAGGTTGAAGGTGCCGGAGGAAAACGATGTGGGGAGAGAGCCCAATGATTAAACTTTTTTCCCTTTTGTGGGACTTGTTAGTGACAGCTTGCGGAAACTGCCAAACCGGCCACGCGTATGTGTGGTCACTGAGAAACCACGGCACCAGGCCCTCCATGCAGGATAGTCACATGACAATTGGAGCTTGCCAACTGTCAACCTCGAATTTATTATATCTAAGCATTTTGAGCTACCATCAATGGCTAGTACCTATGTATTGGATACCTATATTTCATGTCCCTGAAATTCATAGAATGAAATACCTACAGCAAACACTAAGTAGTAAAATCTAAATTAAATGCCATAGATGAAAGTCCTCACAAATTAAACTATGCACAAACCCACAACGACGGTAACAGATACATGGTACAGCATGAAAGAAAAGCGAGACATAACTAGAACAGTCACAAAACCGGAACCATCGGGATGTCTGTCATGAGGAAAGCTCCACCAAAAAAAAAAAGAATAAAGCATGACAATGGTAACTAAAGCAACAACTACTTATTGCCAATTTGACCAATAAGCTTCAAGAAAATGGCTCGGAGCTAAACAGCATGCATCCTTAGCCAAACCAAAGGCATGGTAAAATTCACCATGCAGTGAAAATGAGCAACCCAGACATTCAAACACGCACACCTCAAAAGCTCAACATAGAGACAGCGCCCAAATACTGCTCATCTTCATCTTATCACTGGGCCTTAGCGGGAAGCGCAATAGGAGCCCTCTTAGGTAAAGCGTCTTGCCCACTCATCCTTCTTCTCAGAGCCCTATCTAGTTTGGCGCCGAGTGCCAACTTGGAAATCAACTCAGACTTCTTCTCACTGGGAACAAATCTTTGCTTTTGCATCCTGCTGTCTTCAAGTCGCTTCAATTGCGATTCAATCTCTGCAAGCCGCAACTCGTCTGCAGAACATACGGAGTTCGTTGTAGACGGGGTATAAGAATAGGTGGAAGAGCGCTGATGCCCATGCTAGAGAGGAATCTGTTAGCTCATGAAACTCTGTGCATATAGGAGGATGGAAATCACATTAACTAGGATTAGCCTGGCAGATTCTAAAGACCGAGGCATGTTGATGTTCGTGTGATAAGGGTGTGCGAGATCAGACTGGATGCAGATTTTCGGGCCGATGACTTGGGTGATGAAATAATGTTTGTACGACAGGCCTGTAATTGCCTTAGTTGTAATGAACTGGTAATGAACCAGTGCGCTTTTGTGTTGAGCGGGAGCTTTGAACGTCAAGTCTTGAATTTCAAGGGGCAGAGATCTTGGGGTGGGTTCGGTTTATATTAGTTTCCTGCCATGTGGCGTGTAAGGGAATGGACCTAGGCAAGATTAGCCCAGCATGGTACACAGGCTATACATAGTCTGGTCACAGGTCCTGGGGAGGGGCTAGTGCAAGCCAGACTAGGGCTACCTAGTACGAGACATATACCTACCTAGCTAGGTAAGTGCCCCACCGGCACGCGAGTTCCTTTCTCCAGATACTTATCCTCAGCTCATTCCTAGCTCATGCCTTCTGATAGCCGCGCTGCAGAAGATACATTTCGACTAAGGAACAGGCGATAAGAAATGCCAACTGTCAAAGGAAACCAAAAAGCCGCCGTTGAAGTCGGGGCCTCGCTTAGCGCTTTCCCTCACTGGCTACCAATAGTTTGTTACATCAATTTTCTACAACGCTCTTGTAAACAAGCCCACACATTGGGATCGGTCCCATGCAGTTGCCATGTGGGAGTGATCCATGCCTTTGAAGCTTGGCAACTTAATATGGGGCCCTTCTGTCGTAGGCGAAATTTATGTTCCGCAAAATCCTTTGCTAGGTAACTTGACAGTCCCCCTCTTTTTAAAGTGGGGTGCTGGGATTATCTACCGGGAAAACTGGTGAATAGGAGCCCTTGTCAATATCTTTTGATCTCTCCCTTTAATGGTAGCAGCGTTACTACTTGTGGCAAGATAGGCAGACTTGGCTCCACGATTGTGAGATTGTGACTTACTAGTGGTAGTCAAATGAGAAAATTTTTGGGATCAAATGCATAATTTTTGATCTTGGCCTACACGCTGATTGGTTCTTGGCAAACAACCCTGCTTTGCTAAGATCAATTTTTCTTGATATGCAGCACTTTCATTAATCGACTCTGGAGTCGATTGATGTTGATGGAGGGGATCAAAATTTTTTATTTACAGCTTATTCATCTATAGACATCACCACGCACAACATACAACACCTCCACCACTTCCCGTATCCAATTATGTCACAAGTGTCATCAGCATCTTCATCGTATAGATAGGGAAAAGAAGAAACAGAGGAGCTAATAAGCTGGATGGAGGACAATCTGGAGGTTATGAAAGGCAAGGAAATGCTTTGGTATAAGCAAGTCAAAGATGATCTATTCGAAAGTAAAGATCAGATCACAGCAGTGCAAATAGGACAGAAAATAGCAAATATGAAAGGCCAATGGAAGAAGGCTCGAGCAATAATAGATCAATCAGGATGGGGGCTGCGTCCAAAAGAGAATGAGCAGTCTATTAATGCTATGCTGGAGAAGAAATGTCCTTTCTTCTGGCGATTAGATAGTATTTGGGGAGAACATCCTAATGCCAGCTTCAGCGGAAGTTTGGAAATTCTATCATGCACTGAAGCCAGTGCTCCGAGCCAACCTCCACCGAGTGAAGCCCCCGCAAGCCAACCTCTACCGAGTGAAGCCCCCGCAAGCCAACTGCCCGCCAGCAAACCTTTAGCCAGCAAACCCTCAGCCAGCAAACCCTCAGGCAGCGAACCCTCAGCTAGTGAACCCCCCGCCAGCAAACCCTTAGCCAGCGAACCCTCTGCCAGTGAACGCTCCACCAGCGAAGAGTCCGCAAGTGAACCCTCTGCCAGCGAACTCTCAGGTAGCCAACCTGTACGAACTCTACTTCCTCCGAGCCCGCCTCTACTCAGTCCACCCCTGGTGAGCTCAGTACCTTCACGCCAAAACTCAGTGGCATCTGAGACTTCATCTAGAGTTTCACGGTCGAAGGATAGGAAGATGGTTAAGATAAAGGCTAAGTGCTTATTGGAAGAAGTCAGTATTACTCGAGAGAGCCAAAAGCAAAAGTAGGCAGAGGATGCATTAGAGCTACGAAGGGCTGAGATGAAGTGGCAAGAAGAAGAGGCAAAACGAGCTCAAGAGGAGCGCCAGATTGAGCATGAAGAGCGCAGAATAGAGCGGGAAGAACGCAGTATATATCAAGAAGCAAAAGAGCGCATGATGGATAGATAATGGCAAATGATAATACAAATGTTTGCTTTGGCTAACGGTCTGAGGCCTCCTCCGATCTCCCCTGATTCCAGCCAGATATCTAGCTTCTATACTGCCTCCAATCCACCGAGCAATCTACCAAGCAATCCAGCCTCCAATCAACCGAGCAATCCAGCCTCCAATCAACCGAACAATCCAGCCTTCGATGCAGCCCCCAATTTAGCCCCCGATAGCCCGTTCAATGTCCATGGCCTTATTGGAGCTCAAGAACAAGATTTCGGAGATGATCATGCAGAGTAGCACCAGCTTGTTTAGATGCTTCCATACTTTCATTCCGAGGAACTACATCCTGTTCCTCCTCTTCCTGCTCTTCTGCCTCGCCTTCATCAACCCACTTTTCATCCTCATTCTAGTCCGCTAGTGTCACAACCGTGTTCTTAGTCTTGATTTGACACTCGAACAGGCTTGTTCGGGTGTCGTCGATGGGTGATTGTTATCTTAGCTTCCGAGATAGGAATCTCGGGAAGCTTATTCCTTCCACGGCCTTGGTCTAGAATCATGTATATATATCTTCGTCCCTCCGCCCTCTCGTTGGATCCCCATCCAATGTCTTGTATATCTAATACAGGGCCTTGCTTCTCTCCACGTTGGTGCATCTCCCTTGTGCACCTCCTTGTCTCGCCTTGTCTCTGCAGCCCAGCTGCCTCCCTTGACACACACGGCAACTGCTTCCGCGTGTCTCGTGTCCCTTGCCCTCTGCCCCTCTTGCCTCTTGCCCTTGCCCCCCGTCCCAGCCTTCCCCTAGTCACACACGTAGCATTCCTACGTGTGTCTTGCCCTAGCCTCTGCCTTCTCCCCGGCATACCCCTTGGTCGCCTTGTTCCCAGAGCCCACGTTACACTACGTTGGATCTTTCAGACCAACCGGTACGATGTCCGCGAACATTCCACTACCCACCGATAGATTCGCAGCCTGGAGGGCGACTCCGATCCCATCAGACACGACAGAACTATCAGCATACCGATGAACTGTGATCGAGATATTCACAGATACTTATGCCATCGGCGAACAACAAGGAGCGGACTTTCAGAAAGTCGAAAGGCGAATCCGAGAAGCTGAAGATGAAATAACCCTCCTCCGAGAAGATGCAGCAGAGGACAGGATAACCATCCGGAGACTGACTCGCGCTTTGGACCTGACCGATGGTCCAAAAAACCAGAAAACACAAGACCTACCCACCCCGCCCAAGTTTAATGGGGACCGGGGCCGGCTACGAGCATGGAAAAACTCTGTGCAGATAAAACTCTCTGGGGACTCGGCGAAGTTCCCCACCGTCCACCACCAGCTCTCATACGTCTATGGCCTACTGGAGGGTAAGGCCATGGACCAGGTACAGCCCTTCGTCAAGGCCACGGGGATTGATCTGGTAGACATCCCAGCACTAATGGCAATCCTGGACCGAGCCTTCGGAGACCCGGATCCTAAAGGAACCGCCAGCAGGGCCCTGCGAGACCTCAAGCAAAAACACAACGAACTGTCAGCCTATGTCGCTGAGTTCTCCAGGCTAGCAGCAGAGCTTAATTGGAATGACGAAGCCAAGCTCGATTAGTTCAAAGACGGGCTTACCTTCGAGCTGAAAAAGGCTCTAGTTTACTGCCCACCGACCAAGACCCTGGAGGGACTTATTGAACAAGCTAGCTGGGTGGAACAGCAGACAGCGGCACTCAGAGCCCCCCAAAAGACACTCCCGACCTCGACTCCCCGTACACTATTTCTGACAGCACGCACCCAACAACAACAACCCACACCAGTCAACAAGCCTGCACACCCCTCCCTGGTAGCGGGTGGGGCTGCCCCCATGGACCTGTCAGCAGGTAGACCTCGTCTTACCTAGGAGGAAAGGGACCGTCGCCGCACTCAGGGTTTGTGCATTGCATGCGGAAAGGGGGACCATTTTATCGTGGCATGTCCCCTCCGCAAAAACGCTCGATGGCCGCCCACGCCATCTCCGAATCCAGGATTGAAGAGGTGGATGAGTCGGGAAAAGCCCTGTCCCTTGCATAGTCACTGACACTAGCAAGGGACCTATCCTGGGTCATTTGTCTTTGTCGTCTTTCTCTGTTCCTGCATCTATGTCTGTTGACGAATCTCGCTTGTTTGGCGAGCATTTTGTAGTACCAATAACTGTTAAAT